>VZRW01003555.1:0-20114 GCA_013398125.1 Aegotheles bennettii
TCCTTGTTTAACCATGCTGGTAAACCATTTCTACTGGCTTATCATTTTCATTCTGGTTGCTTATGGTGTATTTTCTGGAGGTGTTTCTGTTGTGAAAGCCACTGATATTTGCTTCCTGAGAGATGGAAGAGAGGACTGGTGTGACATTGCAGGCCTGACATCTAACACATGAAGAAGATGTATGAACAGGAAAGGAATGCTGAAGGTGTAGCATTTTTTTTTTTCACAAAGCTGGAAATCCCATTATAGATGACAGTTTTGCAGGTTTCAGTGATTTCCAAAACAAGACTTGGACATGGGGTTTGATGAGACTCATGAGAGAGGAAAAGATGACAGAGACTTGATTTCACGATGTCATTTAGGAGGCCCTGAATGCCATGGAAATGAGTGACATTACATCTTCTGAGCACCTTTGGCAACCAAGTCCAAATGTCTCCAAACTGTAGAGCAGATCATGCCATTGGTGGGATGGATGAGGAAACACTCCCCATGCATGATTCCTGCAGTAAGGAAGGGATTACTGAGTTCATTAATACTGTATTTGCTACTGCTCTAGAAGAGCAGCCCAGGCTGCAGTGAGGATTGCTCCAGAGCAGAGCACACCTGGTCAGAGCTGGATGCTTGTCTCAAACAACAACCCATTAGTGACTTGGTTACTTTTTCACCCTTCCTCCCCACACTCTCCCGAGGGCTGAGACAATACTTGGTAACTAGTAGAAAAACTACCAAATAAATACCATGTTAACATAAATATTTGTAGCTACTGCTAAAGTTTCACAGGGAAATACTCAGATTGTTTTCTTTATTTCACAGAATATCTTCCAAATGTTTTTGTGTTGGCTCTCAGCGATGTGCATAAATCTGTTCAGTTATGCAAATCAGGGCCGTGAAAAAAATTGCAGCTTTGTCATTAAGTTATGGATAAACTTTGTTGTTAGTTTGGTTAGTAGTCAATATAAAGTATTGCTGTTTTAAATTAATATTTCATTTTCCCATATTTTCCCTTGTGGCTTATGAAACACTGAGTTTATAATGATGAGTTTTCTTGAGTGTACACTAAGGATTTATAACTTCTCCTTCTCTTGACTTTTTCTTTATAGAAGAAAAATCAAATACATATTTTTAAGATGCAGGCTTTATTACTCAATAAGTGTTTGTTTCTAATGTAGTAAATTAGACCACAATCCTACAAACATTTGTTTGTGTTCAACCATACATGGACAGGCTTAATGGAGTGGCCAAGGAAGCTACAGCTTCCCTATCAGTATCACTTGTAGGTGAGCTGTGGAGTCACCCACAGAATCCAGGCTTCAACATTTTGTTCCATTTGGCTTCAGGAGGTGCCAAAACAGGGCACTGGAGCCGGACATGGGATGCATTTTACAGCATCTTGTGGATTTCACACAGGCAGATGCCTCTACACTGTGTCCTAAGGCAGGCCTTCTGTCTCGGTAGGCATTTGGTGCATTTGTATGGAGACACGTAAAGGTACACCTTGGGTTTCTTGCGGCTGCAAGATTTTTATGAAGTCTATTTAATAGTTATACATGTGCAGAGTTGAGAGGCACAGCTTAGTAGGAACTATGCTGAGTAGCAAAGCATAAGCTCATGATTTATGACACATGGCTGATGGGTACTCTTCATATTGTCCAAGTTAAAATGCATAAATTCCACTAATTCCTACATGTGCCATTGACCAGGTTGTATCCTGACAGTCTGCCCTTAAAAGTGGGCAAGCTGTCACTCCACACTCACGGGAGTACAGCAATGACTGCACTGTCTCCATCACAGTCTGGTACATTATTATTGGTTTTGCTCTTTGTTCAGGCTTTTCTTTTCTGGCATTGTTGTTTCTCTTTCCATACTTTCACAGATTATAGAAAGATCCTTTAATAGTTGTGGGTTTTTTTTCAGTGTAAAATTAATTGCTGTATAACCCTAAAGAAAGCAGGGTGACTAACTCTCTCATACGTATTTATAATGATTAAATCCTTACTTGCCTTAAAACCAAAGAAGTCCAGTTTCTACACCAAAGTGAGTTTGAACTAAGAACTAAATCACCTACATAATATTCTGGAAACTTGTAAGTACCCTTCTGCTAGAGAGATTTGTGTTATGGTTTTAATAAAGTACAATTATAGAATTGAAAACCACTGGTAACAAATTTTGCAACAAATGTGCAATACCAGACTTTATTAATGAATGAGTTACGTGGATGTGTCATCTTAATTTCTTACAGATGTATTCATGTTCTTTGAAAGGACCAGTGGAAATTGTCATAAATTCATTTGTTATTCATGTTAATGAATGCTAGCCCTTATTCTTCCTCAATGGTATTATGATTGCAATCTGGATTGCCATAGGGACCCCACTGTAATTCATCATTGTTTCAGTGTTCAAATTCTCTGGTGGAACCAGATATTGGTGTCGACAACATCTGGAGTTTTAAATCTCTCATCTTTTTTCTACCTCCTTCCCTCTGTTTAATCAAGAGATTGGGAAGGGGAAATTGCTGACATTGTTAATATCTTCAAGAATCTGAATGACTGATAGGACTTTGGAGGATATTTAGACCTAGGATGTAGGAGATACAGGCCTGTTCACAGAAGTCAGACTAAGGAACAAATGCTTTTGGTGCACTGTAATGCCAGTTGTCATGACACGGCCAGAAAGGTGGGAGGCCATGCTTCCATCTCCCATTCTGAAACCAAGCAGTGGATTTGACAGGGGATGCTTTTCACAGGAGAGTGTCTTCCTGACCACAGTACAAATATATATGTGTGAATATATACCCCATTTCTTTCACTGGGGCTGTTTCATGTTGTTCAAAAGAGTTCTGTATTTGTATCAAGGAGAGACGTAGGCTGAACTGGATTAAACTAAGTAGGAGTCTTCATCCGTACTTGATCAAATCCAGACTTGGTTCCTATCCAGGCCCTGGGGCAGAGTTTACCTGAGCTCAGGGATACACTGAAAGTGAAATCTTGAATGTGGGCTTTTCCTTAGCATAGAGCATGCCTACCTATCCTTGCAGGGTATGACATTATGCTGCTTTGTGGGAACGTGACCATGGCCAACACTAAATAGGCACATCAGCCTGTGTCCTTCCTAAAATGGCTTGATAACATGTACAGAAAGGTACTGTGTGAATATTGGGCTCAGCCAGATAGCAGGATGTGAGTACAGGATGCTGTCAGGGAGCATCCATAGACACAGCTGAAAGCGCTAACCCTGTAGCCCTGTGGCTAAGATGAGGTCAGATGTAGCAGTCCCTGCCACGAAGAATATATAGTTATGTTTAGGAAAACATTAGTGTGATAAAATGATAGTAACCTGCCACAAAACAACGTGGTCTTCGTGGATAGGATACAATCTTTTGAGTTTGGAGAGGGCTGGATTCAGAGCTCTTCAGGAAAAGAGGGAATTGAACTTGGCATCCTATTCATAGTACTGGCTGAAGACATGGTTAAGATGAAAGGGGGAAAAGTGAAGAAATTGCCATCATGATAGTAATTTTCTTAACTTTTCTGTCTAAGGTATCTAGAACTGAAATTCTTCATTTTAGTTTACCCAGACCACTGCATTAACAGAAAATGAGATTATTTTTCTTAAGAAAATTAGACTTTTATCATTTCCTTGGTTTATCATGGATTTCTATTCCTGTGTATAAGAGGCAGCAATTTTGTTTATAAAATCCATTAATGTTTATAAATTCTCAGAAATGCACTTTTGTGCTTTCCTCTATCCTGTCTGCTGTGTTTGGGAGGAGCTCATATAAAGATAACTATCTTCCTTCAAATCTAGCCCTTAAAATTCCTCCTTCCCATAATCTCAAAAATTGACAAATGTTTGTCTACAAATATGTTATGACCTATCATGGCTAAGTAATATTTCCACAATCTTCATTCTTCTCCATCTATCCACATTCACCAGTTGTCTTCCAGGACTATGAGTGTGTTGTGGTAGGGAACCAACTTTTGTGCATCCAAATGCTTCTCAACTGGAACGGCCTCTGCACAATTCATGTCAATGGGATGGTTACACATCATGTACACATCTTGAAATAAAAGCAGTGAGTACATTTTTCAGTCAAAGACTGGATGATCTGATTTCCGTGAGGCTTGTGAACTCAAATCTGCTTCATATACACGGGCTTGTTGGGCACTGAATGATTTCTTTCCTCCAGTGTGTGCCTGAACTATGAAATTTTGCCTTGAAGTGCATCTGTGTATTCCTTCTTTTAGTGCTGTTTTGGAGAATGATACTCTGGGATATATATATTGCCACTTTTCTCCACAATATTTGGGGACAAGATTTGGAGGAAAAAACCCACCAACTATTTAGATACCTGACTCCTATGATGTTCATGTATCTAAATACTTTTTGGAACTGTCCCTGAATTCTTTATGTATAAGGCGATGAAGGAATTCAAACTGCTTCTGACTCTTCTCTGTTCAGGGTACAGCTTGTGAAGGAAATGAGCTTTTTCAGCATTATGGAAGCTATTTGGAGCTGGTAACAGACACCAAGCATTTCTGTGCTGCTCTATGAATGTAAGACAAGAGCTGATGGTGCTCGTGGATAATAGGTCCTCGTCTGGAAATCATTATTGCTAATCAGCCTAGCTTTTTTATACTAATTATTGTTATCATATTACTTTTCAAAGTTTCTGTGAACTAGTTTCTGAGACTGTGTATATGCATTAAAAGTTTCAGTTGGCAGCACGGAAGGCAATGTTAACAAACACATGTTACAAACCCAAATTTCTCAGTATATTATCCCGTGACATAGAGAGACTCTAAAAGGACTTATTTTAAAAAGTAGCTAGTAATGCCATAATTTCAGATATCTTCTAAGAACACATTAAATTCCCATTGATTCCCTGTTCAGCTGGAGGCAAATCTTGAAGGATTCAGTAAGACAGCAGCGATTAACACAGCAGAAAAAAATAGCTACGATTAAGTCTCTAGTTCTTTACCCTGGCTTCCTATCTTCATATAAACACAAATCTTATGGAAAACAGTGTAAAGTTATTACGGAAATTAACTAACCAAGCATTAGCTAGTTTATTTAAGCTTCTCATTATTTCATTGTCCACTGATGATATGGGATAGTGGGAATGCAATTAAGAATACTCCTTAAAGAACAATATCCACTAATGCCTATACTATACCCTTAATTATTATGGTATCATCCATAATAATAATGTCTTTTAAAAATCCATTAAATGTTTCGGGTTCCAGTAAGACAAAAGATTAAAAAAATAAAATCTTCATTTTAAAATACTTACAGCTAATAATTAGAATTGGTTTAATTTCTTTAATTTTTGTTGTTGTTGGTTTTTGATTTGTCCAGAAGAAAGTTTTTGCTTTGTCCCTACAAGAAACTCATAATTTAGAGCAGTGAACATAGCTGCAATATCGTTGCACAATTAAAGAGCATCCTGTACAATGGTACATATTTTTTTTTTCATATATTTTTTATTCGTTACTAAAGTTTTCTGCCTCAGGAATGAAATAGTACTTTCTGTCTAGCATCAGACAGGGTTGTAGTTCAGCCATTTCATACATACAGGTGCATGGCAAATCTGTACTGAAAACAAACATGCCAGGTGTGACTCGTGGAAATAGCTTAGTTATAAGACTTGCACAACATTTTGGCTGTTGTTTGTTAAATTTATTCTAAACTGTGGATCTTTAAACACAAAGAACAGTACTTTTTTCCACAGTCAAAATTATTTCTCTTGACATCTGTTTAAGGACAGAGGTAATTTGAAGTCCTTGTGGCAAAAAATGAAAAATGAAGACTTTTCTGTAGTATTCCATAACCAGATTGAAACACCAAAACAACATATCATTGCTGTCCATGCAACAAAACAGGGTTGTCAACTTATTTTTAAGTGTCATGCACAAAGCAGAGAATGGTGGTGTACCTCTTTTCAGTAAAGTAACTCTGATGAATATAGCATATATTGTTGTAAATATTAGTACTAACATAAGAGTTTATCATCTGCTTACCTAAAATTTGTGATAAAAAATGTTAGGAGACAGTTGTGTTCCAAATTTTTTTATTTAATTAGTAGATGCCTATCTGACATATGTCATACCAGTTTGACATTCAGAGAACAGTGAACCAATGTCTTGTAAATACTAATTCCATATTAGATGTTTCCAAGCAAGCAGCCAAATTGAGGTAGCCCATACCATCCATCTTGCATACACTATGGATGAGTATATGTGATGCTTTGCATTTCCTGTTAATTGTATAAGTATATTGGAAGTATATTTCAAGTAAATTGGAACAACTTTCCCATTGTATTTAAAATTACAGGTTACTTTATATTGTTCCCTCTCATGATTAAGTCAGACAACAGGCTGAGAGACCAGCCTGAATACAAATTTTTTTCTATACCTCAAAAGTTACTGGAACATGGGAAAAAGTATCCCCATGTGTGGACGGTGTCTTCATTCTCTCATTATTACTAACAATATGCTCTCAAAAATAGCTAGGGGTGGGCAGGTTATTTCATCTGTCCTTAGTCGTTTAATACATGTCTAGTCTAAGCTACTGATCTAACTTTCTGCATTCCATGCAATTACCTCTAACAGTCAGTTCATCTTAACTCTCTCTGAAGGCATCTTGGAGACACCAGTGCTTCGATACAAGCTAACAACTTACTGATGATATAATCTGCTTCCAGCAACCCTTCTCATTTAGCTGGAGACTGGTCATAGGCATCCTACCTCCTCTAATAGTCAAAGTGACCTATTTTGGAATGAGATGCATTGAGTCTAGCACACTCATTTATTTTTTGCCATTAACTGGAAAGGGATTTCAGCTGAGTAGCTCAGACAGAGCCATTTACTTTTGGTCAAATAAGTCCTATTTCCAGCTGAAGGCTTGACAGTTTAGTTCTCAAGGTCCATCCCTATGTTTTCCAAGAAGTGACTGCCCTGAAGCTGAAGGTGCAGGATTTTTCTTCAGGTGTTCAAAATTTAGCATTCATATTCTATGTAGGTGCTGTTTTTTACAGAAAATGAGAAACCTATAGAAGTAGCAAATATTTATGGTACAACCTTGTATACATGGATGATGGTTTGTTTTCCTGACCACAACAGAAGTATTCTGAAAAGCTTCATATATATCACATCTGCGTGTTTTTCACCCAAGAAAGATTGTCTCTTTCTCTCTCTTAACTCCTGGTTTTGTCTTCCTCTAGCTTTTAAATCTAAAAAAAAAAAAAAAAAAAAAGATATTCTGAGCACTGTATTTGCAGAGTTAGATCTGCCTGTCTTTATTAGGAGATCTGAGGCAGTCATCACCATCACCTGCAGCTACATAAAGGGCTTGATTGCTCCTTGTCTTGAGCCCTAATGAGGGAGACAGTTTGGCTTTAAGGAGGTTCACTACTGTACTCAGTGCAAAACCCCGCTATTACTGCCTTGGCAACCACAAACCTTCCAGTAAAACAACCATCTCCAGATGCATGCAGCTATTTAACATGGGTTTCAGGGTGACACCTCTTAAAAGGCACAAAGTAGCTGTCCGTATTTAGAAATCTGAATTCCTAGGCAGAATTTCAAATGATACGAAGCTATTTTCCCTTTTAGGTTTTCTGGGGATGCCAGCGTGAAAGGAATGCATTTTTATGTCTTCTTTTAAGGCAGGTAGTTTGTGCATTCCATGGCTCTGTGCCATCTGCATCCCTAAGACACCTTCTTCCCTGATTTATATTAATCTCATAAGCACCAAAACTCTAACTATCCAGCCAAACTAAAAATAACCTCTGAAAATAATCCAATGTAAAAATGATTGCATTCCAAAAGAGAACCAATCTACTCCTTACATCCCCTCTACCATGTTAAAACACTGATTAAGTTACTGGTTACTGACAGTACCAAGAAATTTAAAGAAACTCATTGTTTGTGAGCTGCTTCTGAATCATAATTAGGGAAACCTGGTGTAGGTGCAGCTTTGCATTATCAAAATGCTGTTAGAATAACACTATGGAAGAAATATATTGAGCTCCGAAGAGAACAGTTTTTACACATGGAAATTTCCTTAATGGGGTGCAAATTTATCCCTCATGTTTTTGATTTGTGGCAAGGGTTGAGCACTAACCCTGTATTTTTAAGAGTGTTCCTGATTTTGTTCATTTTTAACATGACTAATTGGAAGGTTTATTAAATGATAAAAAATTTGCAGAGGAAAACTAGTACTAGCAGTGTGGTTGTTAATCAAATCTTGCTTTCCATGTATAATTCAGCTTGAAAAACCCTAATATTTTAACATAGTAGATGTTTAGCTTCTCTATGTAAAATTAATTTCTTTGCCTGTTAAGAATTATAACCTCCCACAGGTGTTTTTCCACTTGTGTGCCAGGTAAAGAGTTGGCATGTAGGGATGCAGACTCCTAGAAATATTTATTAATGGCTACATCAGCCACAAATGCTTGTTACATGTGAGCTCCAAATTGACTGAAAAAGAATCACAGCATGTTGTGTGCAGTGTAAGGCTTTGAAATGTGATAGCCAGCCAGCTTCCGACACAGGAAAGAAATTTCTAGATAGAAGCCTTACCAAAGATTTTTGGGTATTTTCATTTAATACACGGGAAAAACCAAAAAAGACCAGACCACTAATGAGTTCTTTGTAATCAGTTGGTGCTGTGTTTCAAACTGCTGAGGCTGTATCAGAACAGCGTCAGAGCTCTATAGCCAAATCATAACAAGAAATTATTTCCCTCTGTTCTTTAGGACAATAGCAGTGGCTGAGTGAGCATTTCCAAAAACAAGTGGGGTGGAGGACCTTCAGATCCTGTGTCTGCCTGCTTTAATACTTGAGCTCTGAAAAGCATTGTCAGTTCAGTGCAATGAATTTGGAATATATGAAAGAAGTGTTGGAAACGCTTGCTTACAATAGCGTTTCAGTGGCTGAGTTTGAATTATATTTACTAAAAGCTGTTTAATTTCCTCCAGATCCTTTCTGTTTTGTGCACTTGGTCTCAGACAACAACATGTATATTTAATGACCACCTTTAAAACCAAGGGGTTTTCCCCCTTAAAGGGTAAGAAAAAAATAAAAATCCACCCTGAGGACAATCAGACCGTGGAAAAGGGTGCCCAGAGAGGTGGTGAACTCTGTCCTTGTGAACTTTCAAAACCCAGCAGAAGAAAGTGCTGGGCAAGCAGGTCTGAGCTTAGTACTAACCCTGGTTTTAGTAGGAGGTTGAGTTGGGTGACCTGCTGAGGTGGCATCCAACCTGAATTATCCTAGGATTCTGCAGTCTGAGGTTGTAATTTATGTGTTTCATTAAAAAGAGGTCACACTTTCTGGCACATGTAGGCAAAGGATTTTTCATAGATTTCTAAAGATAGCATTAATTGTCCTAAGGCTTACTTTGTTTATGCATAGGAAAAATTTCCACCTGTTGGAAGATACTCAATGGCCTATAAATGAAGTAAATGAGCGTAGTTTTTAGGATAAAAGTATTTTTTCTTTTTTTTTTTTTTTTCTATAAGCGATACAAATGACCAAAACTGGGAGTATATTTGTGATAGAAGCAGAGTGGTCTGAGTATTCTCAATTCACAGAAATTACACAATCAGGGTATCAAATAAAAGCTTTGCTTTCTAAGATTCACTCACAGATAAAAAGTTCGGTCTAGTCATGTTGGGCTTCTTGTGTTCCTAAACAATATACTAGTTCTTTCAGCTTAAAAAGCGATTAGTAGGTATTCTGAAAGGACATGTTTTTCTTTTTGGTCGCTGATGCTTTAAAAGAGGTAAATATCGAAATGTGTCCAAAGTTGTCCATTTCTCTACTGTTGAAATTTGACTAATTCATTGTCCTCTTGGTTATTACGAAGACCTGGAAGGCAGTGTTGAAGTGTTGGAAAACGTGAAAAGTCTGATGTTTTCCAAATTTTAGAATAATATACTTTTGTACAATACGTAAAGGATTGCCTGTTGCAATTTTTAAATTCTTCATTTAAAAGTGATAATGGGGAGACAGTTTCAGTGTCTAAATATAAGTGAATTATTTCAAAGTATTTGTAACACTGTTGCAAAAGTAGATTTTCTACATGTCAAATTTTGAAAAAATGTATTTATTAAGAGCTAAATTAAAGACAAATTGCTGATAAATTCATGACTATAATCTTTCCCTAAAAGTACATCACGGCAAAGTGGAAAAAAAATGGAACATAAGTTTATTCTGTGACATAAATTAGCTCTCCAAATATCTCTTAACTTTTACTAAGTAAAATCAACTTCAGTCAAGAAAAAAAAGAATTAACTCCGTTTATTTCTCTATGAAAAATCTCAACTTTCAAAGGAAATTTTTGGAGTTTCTGAAAGGTTAAGACTTGGCTAAGGGCTGTATATGGAATATTATCTGACCAGTTCTGTGTTCCAAAGGCTGTACACATGCTCCAGCAGTCTTGTAGTAGGACATGGGCAATGCCTCTTCTTCACTTTTTTAAGTGTACCTTGTACTTACTTATTTATACAGTAAATGAAACAGTATAAAACTCTTTTCCTTGTATAAGCAGGTTCAGACAGATTGTAGAAAAGTGCTGAAAACTTTCTCTGAAGTCAAGTGTCAAAAACTGTTTTCAGTGGCACTTGTAGTTCAACAGATTCATAGCTCATCAGATTTCTAACCTTATTGGCGAGTGCTTACTCATGGTATTTTTCTCACTATGGGATTTTTGCATGGGCCTGGGAGTTCTGAGCCACCTGACCCACTTGTTGATGTCCCTGCTCATTGAAGGAATGTTGGACTAGGTAACTTTTAAAGGTCTCTTCCAACCCAAACAATTCCATGATTCTTGCTGTACATGCAAACAAACATGTTGGGGAAAGCAGTTGTTACCAGCTTCCACCATCTCTCGTGCAGCTCATAAAATGGACAAAAATAAGGGAGACGGTCCCTCTGTACCATCTCAGCCCTGGTGGGAAAAGGAATGTGTGTGAGCATGCAGGCTGGCTGACTTTGAAGACAGAGGGGCTGAATTTTGACCTTGACGTAGGTATTTTGCAGCTGTACTGCTCCTTAGTGGTGCCTGTCGGTTAGAGCTCGCCTTTGCAGGGACTACAAAATCTAGTCCTGAAGCAGTGATCTTTGCCAGTAGGCATGTTTGGCTGGTTACTTACAGCATTAATTAGTCTTAGCAGCTTCTGGAACATGTTGTTGGGGGGAATGTGCTGGTTGGGTGGATTATCTGGAACAACGGCAAAGTCCTTCAGGGTGAGGCTTGGTAGAAAAGGCTGGGTTCCAAGAGGAAAATAATGGCTTGTGTCATAGAATTGAGAAACGTATCACTGAGTATACACCTAGTTAAGATGAATTAGGAAGGCTTTTGGATGCATTAACTTTGGCATTTTGTATTGTTTGAGTCCTTTAGGCAATTTTTTGGCATATAATATATTTAAACGGTACATAGAAACCATTTGATCCTGCACCTGGGTCGGGGCAATCCCATGCACGTGTTGGGTGGAGAATGGACTGAGAACAGCCCTGAGAAGGCGGCCTTGGGGGTGTTGGTTGATGATAAAAACAACACGAATTGGCAGTGTGTGCATGTGCTTGGAGTCTGGAAAGCCAATGGTATTCTGGGCTGCATCAAAAGCAGTGTGACCAGCAGGTTGAGGGAGGCGATTCTCCCCTGTTTTCATGAGACCCCACCTGAAGTGCTGTTTTCAGTTCTGGGGCCCCCCAACATAAGAAGGACATAGACCTGTTGGAGAGAGTCCAGAGGAGGGGCATGGAGATGATCAGAGGACTGAAACACCTCTCCTATGAAGACAGGCTGAGAATGTTGGGATTGTTCAGCCTGGAGAATATGAGGCCCCAGGTAGACCTTAGAGCAGCCTTTCAGTACCTGAAGTGGCCTACAGGAAAACTGGAGAGGGACTTTTTAGAAGGCCATGGAGTGATAGGAGAAGGGGAAATGTTTTCAAACTGAAAGAGGGAAGATTTATATTGGATATTAGGAAGAAATTCTTTCCTGTGAGGGTGGTGAGACACTGGCACAAGCTGCCCAGGGAGGCTGTGGCTGCCCCTCCCTGGCAGTGTTGAAGGCCAGGTTGGATGGGGCCGGGAGCAACCTGGTCTAGTGGGAGGTGTCCCTGCCCATGGCAGGGGGGTTGGAACTAGATGATCTTTAATGTCCCTTTCAACCCAAGCCATTCTATGATCATATGATTCCATGATCTGAATCTGTACAAAAAAGACTGTAATAAAACAATATCTTCTAAAGAGAGAGACAATTTAAGTCAATTTGGGAAATGCAGCTGCTATGAATGCAGTTTTCTTTGTAGGAGTTGCATGTTCTGCAATGTTCTGCAACATTTACCTGTAGGAAGGGACATGAAGACAATTAGATATTTAATTACAGTTCTGAAAAACACATGAATAGACTTCTAAATACTTCTTTGCACTTTACTTTCTACTTAAATTATGCTACACACAGATTCCAGAACCTGGGAAGAGTTTTCAGGCTTCCAGGCTGAGTGCATGTCCAGATGTATTTTGACGTAAGTCAAGGTGAGACCCCAGCAAGCACCAGCAGTCACAGTTTGCCTTGCTTCCACCTAAAGGCAGCTGGGAGCCATCTGGCAGCAACACAATGTGTATCTTCTAATATCTCAGCATATGAGTGTAAATGTAGCTAATCAGCAGCTTCTCTGCATTCAGACTGTAGCCTCCTTGTTCCAAAATTCAGGCACTTGTGCTGACAGTGAAGCCATCAAATTATACAGGGTACCACTGATCTGCAGTGGGATGGTCTCAATGTATTTTATTAACTCTTAAGATACACTTATTCCATGGCCAGCTCAGCTTAGTTTTCTTGCTAAATATGCACAAGATTATACTAATATTGACAATAAATAATCAACATGCGTCCTATCATTAACTTCCACCAAAGCAATTTTGTTTGAGATCATGTGTGAAAGTCCTTGATTATATTTGCTTTAGCCAGAAGCATTCTTTCCTCTCAGAAATACGTGCTTAGATACACTTGCACAATAACCACCTGTTTTTTCTAGGATAGTCAAGTAATAATGATTTGAAAAATAGCAGCTAAGTGCCCAACATGTTAAAGCAAAGCAGGATTAATGAATTATTTACTATATTAGAAACAATTTGTATTTATAGTAAAAGTACCAAATGTTTAAAATTCTAGCACTGCTATTGAGATGTAAGTGGGAATAATCTGCTTAGGATCATGTGTCTTAAAGTTAACTTGAGCTGGTTTCATTGTTTACTAAGTTAGGCAAGATGTATTTCAGCTGATAAATAAAGAATGGTGGTTTTGCCAGATGATGCACTTTCCCTAAAACATGATTGACTCTGAAAGGATTTGCTTTGCTTCTTATGTAGTTTTTCTATTACACAGCCTGTCTGAGATGAGCTTTGACCAGCTTTGAAATGAGATGTGATTACTTTTTACTGCTCTATTTAACTGCAAAAATTGCTGTGAACTGCAAATCCGCTCACATGATCAAGTTCAGACTGAGCTATTGTCAGAGCTATGAAGAGAAAACGACGTGGAAGTCAAGAAATTGTTTCTCTTGTTCTGTACCCTTTTGAGGCTGCAAGGAAAGAGCAGATTTTGCCCATCAGTATGGAATAAAAAGGTATCAAGTACAGTAGCCTGTGGAAATTATAAACTACTACTCAGAAAACTTTGTCAAATAATTTTAAGCTGAGAAAACATGGTAAAATTACAAGGGAGTTGAAATCTAGACTAGTGTGAAGGGCTGACTTTTATGTATTTTGAATTCAGCTAGAGTAAAGGAAGACAGAATTTTCCAACACCTGATACTTGAAAGAGAATTTATTCCCTAGCATATCACAGATTTCTACCCTAGTGATTTTTGCCAGAAATATTGTGAATTCATGTTTTTTGCAAGACTTGTTACATCTACAAATTTATCATCTCCTATAATCATGCAGGCCTCTAAAGCTTATCAGAAAATGTTAATGGATTTTAATTCCTTTGACCCCTTTTTTGTTTTAGCCCTCTTGGTTTATAGTTGTTGTTAGAAAGAGCCTGTGCTTATCTCATTGACAAAGAACCTGTGCTTTTTTTGTCTCTCCTCACAAAGAGGATAAAAATTATACTTTGATATAGTTTTATGCAACTGTACAGCAGGATCTACAAAGGGAAAGACTTTTTTTCCTAGTGACCAGCTGCCTGAAACCAGCAGTGCATAAACACATCCACTCACCCAGATAATAATTTTCCCAGATTTGATTTAAGACACTTCATTGAAGTTATTATGCTCATGTAAAAAAGCAACAATATATGAATGAATCAGGCCTTAGGCCTTGATTTTCATCCAAAAGATAAAAGCAAATGAAGAAATTGAGAGAACAAAACAATGAGTAAAGAACTGGAACTGAATCACTTCTGGAGGGAGATTCAGGACTTAATCCTGCAAAGAAAAACCTGCTCTGGCCCTGATCCAAAACAGTACTCAAGTCATAACTCTAACTCCACCAGCAGTTTCACTAAGCCATGGTAGTTTCAGTAAAGCCAAATGTCTACTCAAGTGCTTTGTAGAAAGGGGCCAGAATATCAGTAATTTGCAGGACTGAACCTTCTAAGAAATTATCATGGTCAAGTGATAAGGACTGGTAATGAGCTAAACTTGCAAGAGACAGAAGGCACTGACTGTGGGCATATCAATGGGTTGTTGAAGTTGAGTTAGGATTAGTAGAGAAGTTGCAGCAACACCTACTGAAAGAAAATATCTTTGCTACTATTAAAATACTTTTTTAAAAATTAAAGTAATTTCTAAATAGGTTTTGAAACAACACAGTGTTTTTGAGCACTGATTTCTTCTGTTGTAGTAAAATTCCTTTTTTGCCCTCAAACTTTCCATCCAAATGTGTCAGGTCAGAAGTTAGAATCAGAACTGACACATATGAGAATGTCTCCACATTTGCTCTCTAGATATTGAGGTTATTGATTGGCTTGTTTCTGACATAAATACCTCTGCTGTTTGTCTAGTTATGTGAGTCGTATGTACCACTCTTCTGTTTGCAGGGTTTTGTTGCACAGTCAGTATAATGGTACATGTATATGAATGGTATATAGAATCATTTTGGTGCTAAGTGAGGTGGGAGAACAATCCAGAGCACTCAGAGCCAGACTGAAGCTGACCAGCTTGCCTCAGGGGGTGACACTGAGGACACTAATTTGGGGGAGCCTGGATTTGTAGGTGGATGGCTGGGTCTGCCTGTAATTCTGCTGTGTCTGCCAGGCTGTGTTTCAGCAAAGGCACCAGAACTCTGGCCCTCTCAGCCCCAGGGCAGGCAGGCTGGCAGGGCCTGGATTCTCTGGTGGGAGAGTGACCATGCTGTCGTCTCCCATTGCTGAGCTTTAAGTGGTTTCATGTCCTGCAGGTCCACTTATGCCTGGTGTTCACTCTGGAACTGCTGCATTTTGGGTTCTGCATGCTTCTTTCCAAACCAAATGTGATAAAAATTTACTTTATAAGGATTAATTTGTGCAAATAACTCAGGAATCCAGATCTCATGTGTGGGTCAGAGTTCAGCTTCAGGTTTGAGCTCACATTTGCTGGCTCATGATGAGCTGGTTTAGAACTCCTCAGGCTTCCCAGGATTGGCATAAGGATCCAATACTTTTTTTTCCTTGGATGTTTGGATCTGGGACTGTGATTTGTACCATTTGAGACAGGATATTCAGAACCAGACACAGAGTTTTAATCTAGATTTAATCTGAGCTGTCTCTAGTTATGAGCACATGTAGAGGAAAAGAAACAGGGCGTAAAGAAGGTGACTAAATTCTGCAGTGCTCTGAAAGTGTTCATGTTCAGTTTCATTTGTATTTGGACAGAGATTTGAAATAATTTTCAAACTATTTAAACAGGTCTTAATCTAAACTGGACATCTTTCTAAAAAGATATAAATATAAATTACTGATGTGATGCAGAAATTGCTAATTCAAAATCTATGACTTACGGTATTTTAGCATTTCCACTGGATGATATACTGGCTAATCACTGAGATGATTAAGAGGAAGACATGAATGAAAGTAACTGCAGATGGTGCTTGAGCTGCCAGAGTGCTACATCCATATTTCAGAGAGACCTCCAGCTGTTTAGGCTCTCATTAGGCAAAGGTTACCTCAGAATTAACTTTTACTGCAAGACCCCCATGAGACTTTGACCACCCAAATGCCTACTAAGAAAATTTCTGCAGCATACCACTTCATTTTCATTTATGCCACACTTCATTTTATGTGGTAAATAAGCGTAGATAGCAAACAACCAACAAGAGTCCTTTTGTCTACTACCCCACATGGGAATCATCTAACCTTAATAAGGAAGATGTGCTTTTGGAGTCCAACCAAGCTGGTAGTAGTCCTTCTACATTTGCTTTTCATTAAGAAAATGCAGTTCATGCCCTTTCCCACTGAATAAATGGTTCTAATTAGCTGAAACATTTTGTAATTTTTCCAGTGTTTAATCACTGGCTTCCAAAACGCCCGGACTTGGAACAGAGTCTTGAAGCTCTGCATAACCACAGCCATTGCTCTTATCTGACTAAATCTTGCACACCTCAGGGATAATTTACAGCTATTTGATCTGTTATGTAAAATACATCCAAGGGTATTGACCTACAGCTTCCCACAGTCCCTCTTGCTCACACAGGATATTCCAGAGTTGCTTTAGCTCAATTTAGTAATAATATATTCTAAAAGTAGCCCCAGTGAAACCTGTTTACTGTGTAAGAGTACTAGCATCCAACTTGGAATAACACTGCTTTCTTGATGAAAGCACCTGCCAGGGAAATTCCGCAGCTGGTTAAAAAAAATAAAATAATAATAATAAAAAAATAGAGCCTGTACCATTAGCAGCATTCCTACAGAAGGCAATATGCATTTTTCTGAAAATCTGTGGGTTCTTATAGTGCCTAAGACTGAAAGATTCACTTAGACCATCTTATGACTTTTACCTGTTACTTGCTCTGGATGGGAGAGAATCTTCAAGCAAGCACTTGGGTACAAATGCTACAGAAGTGGAGTACTCCCAGTATTCTCATGGCTTCAGGTAAAATGGGGTTAATCATATACTCTGCAGTAAGTGGAAAACTGTTTGCCTCATGGATGTTTAGGTTTGAAATTACTATTCATTCTGCACAAGACTCTAAAAAGAAAGGTGTTATCCCAGGGAGCAATCTTGTTTTGTTTCTTTCTGTTGTTATTTAAATAACTCGATATTTTCATAAAGTTAACTCAGATGGACTTGTGAAGATGACAGTGTAATTAGGGGTATAATCCATCTCCACATCTGAGAAACTGTGTAAAACCAGTGAGAAGAAGGTGTACAGCAAGAGTCACATGTACTCCTTAAGCCTGATGCTGATAGTGACTCCTCGCCTGGGACTGTGTGACCTTTTAAAGGCTTGTAATGGAAAGAGGAAGAAATGTCTCCTGAGTAAAAATCTAGTTGACTATTTCAGTCTATGACAAATTAACTGTTTTGTTACAGTGACCATTTACCCTGTTCTAATCCCAACAAAGGCAAAAAATGTGAGCATGTCTGCATGGCATAAAGCGTAGAAGTAAGTAAAATGCCTCCATTTACCTCTGGCTTACAGTGCCGATACTAAATTCAAGAAACACAGGATTTGAAATACATGTAAGAATGTATTGGATGCAGCATCAAAGCATTGTCTTGATTGCCATCATCCATTCACAATCTTGCAGAGTGTAGTAATGCATATTTTCTTGCTTATTCTTAGATTTGTAGTTTGACCCATGAGAATTATTTTTATCTCTTGCTGAGATCGGGGGAGTAGACAGGCTACACTAGAACTTTGATATATTAGCTGATTAGAGCTTCTGGCAGCTTTCAGGATGGAGTTTCTCAGCAGCAAGTTCTCCAGAGGATTTCTGAGGGTGGGATTACTGTTAAGTTTTTTTCCTGATCACAGTCCTGCTGCTAATAGAGTGTGTGAAACAAAAGTTCAAATGTTGGCACATTCTCCTATGGGATAGCCATATGCAGTGTATAATTTCCATAGCTGAAATAAGCTACATGATGATATTTTTCTTCTGATCTGTGATCTGTGATGTATCCAGAAGCATAGCCTATTGTTACTAGTTTAGCTATTAGTGCTCTGTACTGCTTCTCCTAAGCTCATGTGAATTAATGTAAAAAAAATTAAATATAATAGGAGCTGTGTGACTGCTTTTCTATGAAAACAGGGTATCAAAAATTTAAGAAGCAGGAATTTCTGCTACCTCAGATCCCCGAGTTAGAAGCATAGTTATTGTTCAGGTTTGATACAGTCCTTGTAGAAAATTTAACACCTGAATTTCCTCCAGAAATGCTAGTTGTCTCCATTGACAATAGAAGGATCCTACAGTAACTAGGTTCTTAAATTTGATACTTCAATTTGGAAGTGATTAGTTATTCCCCTCTCAACTGCTAGGACCTTCTAGGGCTTAATTTTGCTCCTCAAAAGCTTTGGAATCTCTGATGGAAATATAACAGTGTGTTTTGTTTTGTTTTTTTCTCTGTTTGGAACTGGTTATGGCCCTTACAAGGGCACACTGGGAGACTGTCAAGAAATAGTATTTTTTAAACAGTTTGAAATAGATTCAAAACAACCATAATGCCAAAGATGTACTGTATCATTTTACCAGTTGCACAACATATGCATGTTAACTGAGCAAGATGATGCTCTTCACTGCACATGTAATAATAGTTTTAAAACAATTTTAAGAGTTTAAGAGATTTCAAAATAATATTTTTCTCCCTGTTAATCACAAGCTATGAGTGCTGTTTTCTCTCCAGTGCTTTCACTAAAGGAACTCAAAATTTCCTTCTCTCATCTAGCTGAGTAAGAGAGCTGGGGTCCTGACATGTGTACGATCTTTGTGGCTTCCAGTGGAGGTGTTACAGCTAAGCAGAAGTTCCTTTCTATCTTCTAGGTGTATGCTCCTCAGTACAATATGTCGCCAAATTTTTTGCAGGAATTCACAATGTCATCATCTTCCCTTGCTGCTGTCCTCTGGGTCTCACCTACAGACTTTTAGAGGAAGAAGCACTGCCTGTCCATCTTCTCACATGCTCCTTTAGCAATCAGGTCCCAGACATGGGCATGGCTGAGGTCCCTATGCCTGCCTTCCCAGCCCTTTGAGCCACATACATGCACCATCCCGTGCAGCTGCCCTGCTGCCACACCAGAGCATCAAGCCACAGGAGGGCAGCTGCCTTATACTTTCCAATTACTCAACCTTTTTTTTTGTGTGGTTTGAAGGGAGAAGCAGGAGAAGCACCTCAGCTAAGCTAACCTTGGTGCTTCCTTTACCCCAGGCTGTGGGGACAAAAGGCTCTGGGCTCCCTGGGTGGGGATCAGCAGGTATGGTGTGATAAGGTGTGCACAACACACAGCCATGTTGCTGCATTTGAAATTTAATTTCTGTACCTTTGACTGGCATGATGATAGAGAAGGCTAAACCCACATGCAGTTCTACAGGCAGCAATGCTACATTAGGGATTGATAATGAGTCTAGGGGGACTTAGTATCCACCAGCCACATGTCTGTGGAGAAAAAAAAAAGGAAGAGAAATTACGAATACTAATGTTTCCTTGTAGCAGTACTTAACATATTAAGGCTTCTGGAATAAATCCTTGGCCTGAAGGGGTCTTAGACGTATTGAACCTGTAGTGGTAGTTTACATCTCCTCTGAGCCCGCCAAGGTCAGCCAAGTGTAGGCTACAGAAAGCATCAAGCAGAAAATATAATTAAACCTAATTCTTCCATTCCAAAACTTTGTCACTGCAGAAAACGTGTTCAGGAAAACCCACAAATGAGAGAAAATTAGCTAGAAAAGGCAAAAGTAATAGCAAATCAACACTGGAATGTGTCTTACGGGGCGTGCCCTGTGTAGGATAAAAATAAACAAGAAGTGATCGAAGAAACGGAGAACACGAGCAATGTGCAGACGATTGTGTCACATCTCGAGACCACGATGTGCGAGGAAGTACTTAAAAGCCGGTCCGACATTGCCACCTGCGGGTGGCCGTGGCGAGGAGCGGCAGGGCCCGCGCCGCGCTGCCCGCCCGG
>VZRW01003555.1:20271-43701 GCA_013398125.1 Aegotheles bennettii
CCGGGCCCGGCGGTGGCCTCCAGGCAGGGCAGGGGCGGCCGTGGGGGGCCTGGGGCGCTGCCAGGCTTCAGCAGGGCCTCGGCAGTCGCAGTGCACAGTCCTAGCGTCTGACACAAAGTGTAATACTGGTGATCAAAGCACTCTTCCTGTTGTACAATACTGGTTTCACCGATTTATGAGGGGAATCATTAATTTTCTGCTCCTTCGACAGTATTACTGATCCAGCTGAATTTCTCTTTGTGGTTTTAACTGAGTATTTGGTATCACACACAACTCGATTTTCATCATAGCGTTCATAGAATGGCTTGGGTGGGAAGGTACCTTAAAGACCATCTAGTTCCACCCTCCTGCCATGGGCAGGGCCACCTCCCACCAGCCAGGTTGATCCAAGCCCCATCCAACCTGGCCTTCAACACTGCCAGGGAGGGGACAGCCACAGCTCCTCTGGGCACCCTGTGCCAGGGTCTCACCACCCTCACAGGTAAGAATTTCTTCCTAATATCCAATATAAATCTTCCCTCTTTCAGTTTGAAACCATTTCCCCTTCTCCTATCACTCCATGGCTTTCTAAGAAGTCCCTCTCCAGCTTTCCTGTAGGTCCCTTCAGATACTGGAAGGCTGCTATATGGTCCTTCACGACCCTTCTCCATTGACTTCCTTGGGTTATAACTGCAGGAAATTTTAGCTTCAGGTGAGTTACACTAGAAGAGAATTTACCAGTTATTGACAGGCCTCTGGTTGAGTGCAGTCACTGACTATAGTTAAAAATTATATTCAAGGGGAATTCCCATTTCAGCAAAGGGTGAATTTAGCTGATATATCTATTTATACAGTTGCATTTAAATGCAGATTTATAATAAATATTTCTATTTCTTCATAGTTTCATTAACTAATCATACATTCTGGTTGTACTACATACATTATTTCTACACTTTCATTCTTATGAATGAAACACAAGAATGAACAGTGAAATAAAATAATTAAGAAAAAAAAAGAAAATGCTCCACCACAAACACTATATATATATATATATATATATACACACACATTAGACCTCTATGTATGTGTTCATACCTACAAAGAAGCCAAAGTAAGAGGATGCCGATGCATTCAAACACTCTGAATTCAAGAAATGGGCAGTATTGGATTAGCATTTATGCAGGTGCACCACAGTTGGCTGGGGTCTCGTGGGAGGGTCACTGCAGAAGATGCAATGTATTCAGGGGTCTACCTTCCCTCCGTGGGGTGTGCAGAGAAACTAATAAATACATGTAATGTGTTGTTTTCATTGGATCTGTGTTGACCTTTCAGCTGAAGGTCTGGAATCTGGCATAAAAATCCTTATTGCCTGGTAAGTGTCTTATTGACCAAGTTTTTCTTCTGGAAAGAACAAAGGAAGCAGGTGGAAGGCTTGCAGAACATGTTACCTGGATGCAGAATGACAAGTGGTCAACTGCAGCAGGAGAACTGCTGGTGTGAGAAAAGGTGAGGTGGAAAAGTGGCTGATGCCGTCTCTGTCAGTCAGCACTATGAAAACAACCCTGAAAAGATCTTGCAGTATTATGAATATGTTGCTCTTCTGGGAAAAACTGAAGTAGACATTTTTCATGTTCTGCCCTATGGCTGATAAGGTACCTGTTGTGTAGTCCAAGGAGGGGTGGGAGAGGTTGTTCTCTTGCTTCCAACAACTCCTCGTATCCACCCCCAGCTGACTTGTCCAACTGCTGGCTCCCTTTCTGGGCCAGTTGTGCCTGTGACCTGCCAGATGAGAGGGAACCAGAATGCAAAGTGTGGAAGCTGCACTGGTTACATCAGCATTAACTCCCCCTGCTTTGGGAAGTATTAGGATTGCTTCTCACAGAGAAAAACATACTTTATAGACAGGGTGCCACATAATGTTCCCCTTCCTTATCTGCCCTCTCATCTCTGTTTGAAGTGACTTTCATTTCTTCTTGAGCTGATTCTGAGATAACGAAGATTAGAAGACAATATAATTTGATCCAAGCCTGTTACTGACTGTTATACCCTGATTAGCAGATGACCATCAAGTCTATTATAATTTATGGATGAAATAGAAAAATATGTGTGCAAATTATTATTATTGCTCTTGTTAGGCTATGTTATCTCTCAGAGTGTTGTATTGTGAATTATAAAGTATTACAAAACTCCTATGTAAAATAATTACCTTCTTAATAAAAATAATGTGCATGGAGAGGTACTGAGGATTATGTAAGTGTGACCAGAGGTAAGCTATTCCTGCCAGGTACTGCAAATGGTTTCTGGCACGTAAAGGTTACAAGCCTTCAAAAACTTATTTTTACACTTTCAAAATTGAGCAGGAAGAGTTCTTGTCCTGTAGACCTTTTAGAAGATTATTTGCTGTGACTCTTCCAGCTGTGGAAAAGTATTTTTTTTAAGGAAATGTATAATTTTGGGGGGATATATGTCATGAATTTGAGAAATATTAGTCAGGATTGGACTTGTTTTTTCCTATTCTTTCATATGCAGATGAGGATGGGAAAGGAGGGTCTGCAGTGCAAGGAGATGAATTAGACTTCTAACACTACATTTTAATCCAAATGTAATACTAGATTTCTCCACCTTCAGAAGCTTGAAGGTTTATTCGAACACATCATTGATCATAGAACACAGAGATTGTAGGTTATGTTAACTGAAATTACTGCTGCTTAAACCATACATTGCAACGTTTTGTGAAAAACATACTTTGTGCATTTGTTCTGGAATGTAAGTGTGTGGGGTAAAATAAGCATAAACTGAAACACCTCCTTCTGAAATATTTGAGGGCCTCAGAATTCTTTAATCTTCCTCTTTCCATGCTCTCTGGTTTGTTTCACAGTCATTACATTTGTCTCTTGTGATTCTCTGTGGGACTTGAAATATTTCTTGATTAATTTCAGATCAAAGATATCAGATTGATGTTGGCTGTATCATTTGCAGGTGTACGTTGGTATGTTCCTACTAGACTGTAGGGTTTTAGAATTGTGCTCCTGAAACTTCTTAACTCTGTTAATTTCTCTCTCTCTTCTTCCTTGGAAGGCTGTGGTTGTGCTCATGCTCACTAAAAAGGTGCAAAGCCTAGATACACCACCAAAGACCAAGGAGAAGCAAAGGGGGCCATGCTGTTGCTTCAGCCTCTGCTCTAGAGTTTTACTTCTGCTGCATCCTGTGAACTGTGATACGTAAATCTCTGTTGGTCATAAATCCCCAGCCTTGTCATAATTAATGCAGATCATTAAAGGGAAAGAAAGGGTAGGATGCATTTTAATGTTTTTAAGCTTTGCTGAGGACATCTGTCCTGTGGTGATTTGCTTGAAAGAGGATTAATCGTAATGCAAACTCAGGAAGAATGGGGATACTTTAGTGACAAATGTCAAGTGTACAGGAAATGTATTGTTTATAGGAGCCAGTGGAATCAAAACAGAATTATAAAACCTTTCCAGGATCTCCCTGATGTTTCAAAATGCTTCAGAGAAATCCATTGTATTTGGAGAATTTTCCCAGCAGGAATTCTTCATGTAATAGAGTTTTGTCCGCAATGTCTTCCATTTTAATAAAGAACTTCTTTGAAATCCAAAGTTACAGCAAATGAAATGAGGCTAAACTGTGATTGCTTTATGCAAAAAAGTGCTTGCACAAGTGTAGTTTTGTCAGCAAATAGACTGTTACGCATTATATGAGAGTGTTTGTGCCATGTAATTTAAGTTCCATGTTCCAGCTTATTTGTTGCAGGCAGACATCAATACAGATCTACAACTTTATTCCTGTGGATGAACATCTGCAGCCTCATAGTCTGACTACCAGAGGGAGGACTCACTAATTCCAGGCATATCTACCTGGTGAGCTGGAGGCTGGGATTGAGATATACAAGGTAGCAGAGATCCCAGCCAATGTGGATTTCCAATGTGGAAGCGCAGCCCAGCCATTTTTTGTGAAGCATGGTGCTCAGTCTAATAAATCTGCCCCAGAAGAGTCTTTGGTCTTGAAGATACACATGGGGACAGATTCATAAAGTGAACCAGATATGTGATAAGTTTTCTGAAGGGTGACACTGCACCAACTGGATTTTCATAACATCAGCACTCACTAGTTTGAAAAATGAAATAATGAGAACAGAATTGCTGATTTCAGAATATCATGGAGGTCAACAATTACAGGCTTTGTATGAAATAAGTATTGGATACCAATAAATAAGTGATGTTACACTCTGAAATGCTAGAATACTTTGGCTTTTTGTTCTGACAATGTGCTTTTGTAGAGCATCAGATAGGAAGGCTGTGGTATATGTTTTAAACGAAAACTTTCTTTTTCCCCACTCCCTTTAGAAGTTGTTTGAGAATATAAAGTTAAATGCCAAGGCTAAAAGTCTACATATGAAGGAGATTCAGGATAGCAGAGTTCCTTTTTTTTTTTTCCATTTCTCTAACTAACTGCTTGTGAGACCTGCAGCAATAAGCACATAAAATTGTCAGTTCCATAAGACAAAATCCCCAAAAGGCAGAAGGAGAGGGATCAAAATATTTCTACTTGGTAGTAATCTTTGTTGAATTTCTTGCTGCTTTAGGTTTAGGATTGCTTCCAAACAAAACATAAATTTAAGATGACAAATAAAAAGAAAATTGAAATAGTAAAAAAATGTCAATAATTTAAGATTTTTTTTCAGGAAAATAACTGCATGAATTTACTACAAATTTGTGAATAACATCAGCTGATAAAATTGCTTACTTTTGGCAAAATATTTTAACTGAGTCTAGTATTAGTTTCCTTTTCAAGTCACTTCACTTTTTGCTGTCTCCTTTTATGTCTACATAGAAGCAGCAAAACAGTATGTTCCAGCTAAAAAAGGACATCTTCAGAGTTTGTGTGTGGTAACAGTATTTCATACTTTCTCTGCTCTCCTGACAACCTTATGCTCACCTTGTGCTTTTGTGCCATATGTTTTTCCAGAGAAGCATGCTGTTGCCTTCAGAGGAGGTTCGCCTGCCTCACTGAGGTCAGGACACACTCTGGGAGAGAGCCAGACCCTAGCCAGACACCACTGGGACAGACAGCCCTTTACAGCCTCCATGTGTGGGTACCCAATCCAGCAGCACTGGCTGGTGAACAGAAAGAATAATCACTTCACTCAAAACAAATACCTCTCCCTAATTTTGACTGCACTTAATACTGAGTTCAGTGAAAAGATCTAAATCTCTCCTTTTAAGGCACATTTTGTGCCATGTCCCTTTGAAACCCCCCTTCCACTTCCACAGTCAGCTAATTACAATTAAAAGTAATGGAGGGGAAGTAAAGAAATATCTCATCTAGCTGGTACAGGAAAGAGCTTCTGAAGAGTTAGTTCATAACTGTCCAAACTAGAATTTGGCTATGATGGTGCATTTAGCACCCTTAATCTTATAGGAAGAGCTGTAGAATCCTTAACCATGGGTGTGGCTATGAATTTGGTTTCATGTCTCGTTAAAAAGAATTTAAAAAAAAAAAAAAAAAGAAAAAGGAAGGAAGATGTGGGTACCTGCCAGCACATGACTAAATCAGTTGTTTGAGAGCACCTACTCAGGATCCTTTTTATCATTGCAATTATTCTGCTAACCAAGCTACAGAATTATTATCAGTGTGATTGCAGATGGCTTACTTGAGGGTGTTTGGTAAATTCCAAGCAGAGATTTAATTGGACACATGGATAACACAGCCCTTCTGCACATCACTTGTATTTATTACCTTGATTGCAACTGCATTGAGACATCAGTTCCCAACAAGAATCTTTTGCTGGAAATAGTGGGGAATTCTGGGTGCTGGTCTTCCATGGAGGAGAGTCTGAGTGGGTGTTACGATACATTGTGTTTTGTGGTGTTTGGGAGTGAGAAACTGCTGTTGGACCTGTGTATGCTTCTGTCCTTGAAGGTGGATCCCAGAAGCAACCTCCCATAGGCAGCTTGCTGGGTCCTCCCTGCATTGAAGACTCCCATGTGCCCCAAGAGAGCCCCATCCCTCAAACACATGACAGAAAGGCAGTCCCCACCCAAAGTACCTAGAGTTGCAGTGAAGTTGCTCAGGTTGCTCAGGTTAGATGGTGCCCTGTTAGATGGTTGCTCAGGTTAGATGGGGCCCTGATCAGCCTGGTCTAGTGGAGGATATCCCTGCTCGTGGCAGGGGAGTTGGACTAGATGACCTTTAAGGCCCCTTCTAACTCAAGCTATTCTGTGATTCTGTGATTCTGTGGAGTGGAAGGGGCTACAGATGGTCAAAAAAAGGTGGGAGGGGAAGAAGAAAGGAACAGCTGGGGGCAGCTGCTGGCCTGTGTGGTGGTGGAAATCTCTGTGTTAACCATGATGTGTTGTAAGATTCCACTGTCTGATTTGCAGAAACAACACCCCGCAGGCTTCCCACATTTACTGCTGTTTACAGACACCAGATTGTTTCACTTTCTGTGGGTTTCCCCTACGCTGCTTAATGTTCATCTGCACCTATATTTTTGAAGCATGGAAAAGCATTGCTATTTGCTGGGAAGGGCTGAGAGAGGATCTCATCATCCCCACTGCTTGAAATCTCATGAGGTTCCTTTCCACACCCATGTTTTTTTCCTTTATCCCATAGAAAGCATTACATTATGATAACATTAAGATTGAGTGCTGATGCAGGCTGAAATCAGGAATTACTGCAGTTAAAGCACTGAACACTGATTTAATGCTCCTTCTCTCTGGGTAATCTTTGGCTACCTAGACTGATGGGACAGCATTTCTATTTTGCCTCTGTCCCCCTCAGCTCCCTACCAGCTTGAATAATTGTAGTTAATTTTTCAGGCCCTCAGAAGTTGTGATGCGGAGGTTTCCCCTCTGTTGTGTGAGAGGGTACAACTGAGCAGGGGGTGGGTCCACAGAAGCTGGTGCTTCACCTGTTCTACCCTGTGTGTAGCTTAATGACATTTTGCCTAAAATGTCGTTCAGAGACCTGGCCTTTCTTCTCCTTCGCTTTCCTGAGATTGGGCCAACAGCAGGAAGCAATGTCCTTCTGAGTGGCCTAGTTAAGCTGATGGGTTTATTGTGGGGAGCAGAGACCAGCCCACTTCTGCCACCTCCCTCTGCTCAGAGAGGGGGGTAGAATAAGAGGGCAAACTCCCATCCATGAGAACCACTGCCCTTCTAGGGTCCTACAAAGTTTGTCCATGCTGTAAGGCAAGATGGCTTCACTCCATCGCATGGGCTCATCCCAGCGAGTCTGACTCAGATTAGTGACATGCTACTTGATATGTTTATTCTAGAGAAACACATTTTGACCACTGGGTTAACTCTGCTATTAAGAAGGAAATCCATGGCTTAGGGGTTATCTAAATTTGTAAATGTTTCGTAACTTCCATGTGACTGAGTGCCTCAGAGCAGGAAGATTGTGGATGTTGTTTGGATTTTTTATGGTACTTGTACCAGATGATATATCTTGCAGGATGAGGAATAGAGATGACGTTTGAAATATCGTAAGTAGCTAAGAACAGTATTGAACTCATTTCCTTTCACACTTAGTACTTTTTAAAAACAACTAGAATTTGTTAATTACAGGCTCAATGACCCAGTCCTACTATGTGCTCCAACACACATTTGTCTCTGAATGGGGGACTTGATTTTATTTTCTTATCAGCTTAGGTATAAGCAGGTCAAATACTAGGCTAGGTTGAAAATGTCAACTGTTTTCCAGAGAAGATTTCTCTGTTCATATAGGAAAAAATGCCTTTTTAACTTCTGGTGTAAAAAAAATGAAAACATCTTGATAGGTAATTTATGTTTAGATTAATGCTTCCCCCCCCTTTTTTTTTTTTTGCTTAAAAAGTGTGACCAGTTCTATGTACTTTGACAAAATACAGAACATGAAAGCAACTAAGTAATCTGCAAGTATCCCTCTCTCTACTTGTCTTTATAATAGCAAGGTATTTTCAAAGGCTTTAGTTCTCCTATTCCAAACTTCTGAATAGTAACTAAATTATTGTCAAACTGCTACAGCTTTTCATGTTTGCTTTGGTACCTGTCATGTCAACCAGCGTGAAATCCACTGCTTGCAGACCATGCGTGGGGTTGGATTTTATGTCTCTGTGGAGAGGAGGAACATGGTTTCTCTAGTACCTCAGAGATTAAAATACATTTTCTTACTTCTGGGAAATCAGCAAAACATTTCTCTAAATAAATGATGCATTTGCAATCTTAGATAAAAGTATGAATACTCTTGGATTTTCCTTGAATACATTTATATTCTTCACACATATAAAGCCGTACTGTGTTTGCTGTGGGAAATGACATTTCTACCCTTGGTGCTGTTCATGGAGATAAGAGGCTCAATTTTGTTATACAAGCAGCCAAAGAAAAAAAATAATCCATTTTGCATGTCATCAAAAGGAGCGGGGGAGAGGTGTGTGTATTTCATTTGCTTCTGAAAAAAAGCTGAATAGTGATTATTTTTTTTTCCTGTGTTTGCTTATAAAGCACATAATTGTGGCAAGAAATAGTTAATCAGTGCTCCGCTCTAACTGAGCTTGACCATAATGTTGTATTTGAAACAGGAGCAACTTCATTTGAGTCAGCACTACTATCTGAATATAAAAAGAATCAGAAAAACAAACAAACAAACAAAATAAAACCAAGAAAACAAAAAAAACCCCACAGTCTTATTCTGATTTTTAAAACAAGTTGTTGATTTTATAGTGATTTCAGTTCCAAAACTCATGGCTGCCTCAGTGACTGGGGGCTTCACTGTGTTTTGATTTGTTTGAGGATTTTTTTTGCCCCCACAATAGTGGCACTGGTGGGAGGAGCTGCTAAAATCTATGAAATTTAAAAAGTTCACTAAAATCTTCATCAGTATTTCAGTAAAGCTTAAAAAATATTCTTTCTCCTTAGCATGTCTCCTGGTGAGAATAGACGTGGATAAACTGTCATTGACAGTGAGGTTTGTGCTGGGTGGTTAGTACAGGAAGAGTCACAGACTCAGGGGTGAAGGGGCTGGAAGGGCTCAGTACTGTTTGTAGGGTGCCTGCCCCATATGAGAGCCCGCTCCAGATGAAACCTTCTTACTAAAAACTGGTAGGCCTTTGATAAATTACTAAAACATAAAAGATAAATGGATGTGTCTGATGAACTGCAGTGAGACACGTGGTAATGCTCTACTGCCCACAACGAGGTGCTGGTGAACTCCAATTGCCTGCCTTACCTTTGAATATGCTATAGGAAAAGTCACATTAATAATAATGTTTTTAAAATCTGTCTTTCTTGCCCTCAATCAACAGTGCAAAATGGCCATTTCATCTTTGAGACTTATACTTACTAAGTTGCTTAAAAATGGCAATTCCATAAGTTCTGATAATGTGGTGTTTGTGTAATATTGCATGCATTTGTGTAATGGTTCATTTTAAAATTCCATAGTAACTGGTCTCAGTGATGTTATTACACTGTATGAAGATCACTGTGGTTTCAGTGTGGGGTTTTTTTAGTGTGGTTGGTTTTTTACTACATCTTAATTGGAACTATTTCTTTGCCACAAAACTTTTTGACAACATTTGCTATAAAAATTAAAATCAGATTTAACAGCTATAGAAAATTATATGTGTTTTACTTTGAATTGCCACAGAGTGGCAATGTTTCAGAAGATTTCATTCAAGCCTGCTGACAGTGTTGTTGAACCCCAGCAGTAGACTGTTGAAGGTTTTTTTTGTAGCCCTCTATACTCTGCATAATTCAGTGTGGCAGGGACAAGCACCCATGCTGAGAGGCAGAAGGAATCCACTACGGTGCTGAGATAGAGAATTGCAGTGGTTGGGGGTGAGGATAGGGTAGAAGGATTTAATTATATTTTTTAAAATGCTCACCATCTTTTTAATTGGGCAGGGAGCACTGCTGCTGTCTGAGCTCTTCATGTTCTCTTCCTGATATTTAGGGTTTAGGGGATCCCTTTTTTTTTTTCCTGTGTCTGCTCAATGTATTTATTTTATGTGGATAAAATCAGAACTGTGATTTTTGAAACTGAGCAATGGGCAGAATGGCGTACTTACATGTTTCCCTCACATTTACATCCAAATATTCTGTAATGCAAAAATAATATATCATATTAAGATTCTGAATTGCAATAAGGCCGTTTAGCATCTTCTGACATCACTGTCTGTGTTCACACAAATACTGTCTTAAGCTCTCAATGCTGGGCACGTGTGCCTGTTTGCAGCTTTGCTCAGAGAAATGTCTGTGAAGTAATAAATGCCAGAATAATTTATCAAATTTGCTGTATTTGACAAAGACCAAAGACAGGACACAGCCAAAACCCTGGACTCAACTAGCTTGAAGCTTCGTCAGAGTCTTGTAGCTCAGGTAGCTATCTCTATATTTCCCCAGCATCCAGATTCCCTTACAGAATTAACCTGTATTTAAATATTAAGGCAAAAAATAAAATTAATTAACTGGATTTTCACTAATCCCTGGTGTCATGTTTTGACTTACTCCCTGTGATTGTTGAATGTCAATTGTATACCAGCTCCTTGATGGTGAGTATAAAGGAACTGGAATTCCAAGTTTATGGAAACATGGTATTTAGGAAAAGTTGTTACTGATTAGTACACACTGATGCCCCACATGATGTAGAGTTGTGACTGTATAAAATCAAAGGTAGCCTTTCCATTTCCATGGATCTTGTTTCTTTTCCTTCTTGTTTTACTTAATCTTGGGGTGGAGTCCTAAGGCTCCACAAACATTCCTGCCCTGGCCCGATGCTCTCCATCAGGTAAAGGTACTCGATACTGACTGGTCAGGACTCTGGGATAACTAAGCAATTTGTCAGGTATGAAACTGAGCCCTAAAGAGATATTAAAAAAGTTTGAAGCTACTGAGCATGTCTGTGCATACAGGACTAATCACTTATGTATTTTTTCCCCTACAGAACTGTTGTGGAGTAACACAGGCAAAAACATAAGGCAAGGTATGACATTAGCAAGTGCTGCTGTGAAGCTGCTGCAGTAATTCTGCCTATAAGAGAAGTAAAAACAAAGTTCAGCAGAACTGAACTGAAGCTTTTTCCCAGCCATATTCCTCCACTCCTTTATCCTAAAAAATAAGGTAATAAGGGATTGCAGGGCTTCAAACCTTTCTGCACTGGTGTGGAAGATCATGCTCAGTGCTTAGCTTTATTTTCACCCACAAGCAAGGTTCAGGGGGACATTATAGCTACAGCTGTGAGAAGGTTTGTACTGCCAATGTCAATTTTTGCAGCACTTGGTGGATGGGTTATAATCCATACTCTGGTGTATTTTTATTCCATCTGTATCAAGTATTCTAGTGTATACCCTTGCCCCATCCTTCTAATTTCAGAGCCACATCTTTGAATGTCCCTCCCAAACCATGGACTGACCTGAGCAACAGGAATTAATAGACATGTCCCACCAATTCAATGATATTCTTTTTAAATCTTACCAAGTTTGCACAGACATACTTTCGCAGCTATTAGTTTCCAATGACATTTCTGTTCCTGAGGGGATCTTAAATTCATTGAAGGGTTTTCCTTACTCACTGTAGAATATTAAGCAATAGAGTTATCTTTGATATCAATTTAATTAATTCTGCTGCAAGACACTAATGTATTCAGAAGGCTACCACTGATATTGCACTTGTACTGTATCACTTATAGCTAGTCTGATTTAGTGTGCTGCACTTGTATTGATTTTTACTTTAGCAAAATACAGTCAGACAATAATGCATGGATTTGGAAAAACTTTATAGTTCATAAGCATTGGCACATTCATATTTGACTTTGTCAGCAAAGGAAAATTAGATCAAACAAGGTGTAATGATGCATTCATTGCTTTTGGAGCCTCTGGTTCAGAACTTGACATTGATAAACTGTTATAATTAATTCTTTCCATTTAATGAGATGTTATACACTATCAGCAAGTGTGAGCTTTGATGTCAACATACTATATTGACCATCTTCCTATATTAATTAGAACATGCCTTGATGGAGTTTTTCCTTATATGTGACCAAGAGGGAAATGTAGGGAATTTTGCCTATGTGCCTAACTAACAACACACATTGAGACAGTTCATGCATACTTACCCAGAGTCAGAGAATGTTTTTCAGTGATAAAGCAGAAGGAATTTGGAAAGTGAACTTCTTGGTTCTATTCCTGGATTTGTCATTGGGTCAAGCAAGTCATTAAACTCAGTTTGACTCCAGCTTACCTATCTGTTTAATGGAGATAGTAATATTTTCCTGTTATGGAGAGAGATTTTAAGGCTTAATTAATTAATATTGTGGAGCTCTTTGCCATATTCAAATGAAAGTCAAAATATTACTTGGGATACTTTAAAGTGTGTGAAAACAAATTGTAATCTGATAGTGCTTTAATTTTATGCATTTTTACTGAAAATTAAAATAATTTGATTGCACTGATGCTAATATTCAAATACGTCAGGGTTATTGGAGAGCTTGTGCTAAAAATGAGTGCCATAATAGTTTACAGACTTGCATGTAAAACACTAAGAATAGCTGGTTACTGATGCTGTTCTTATTTGATGATTTTGTTTTGGTTTACAAGTGCAGAGAAAGTGCCAGAAAAATTAAAAATTGCAGGATGTTTTGACATTAACAGACAATAATAAGTGGTACTCAGTGGAGCTTCAGAATAAAGTGATTAAGTAGGTCATCTTACTAAAGGAATAGGGAATAAAAATAAGGTTAAAACAGAAGTGTAAATGGGTAGAAAGCACAAAATCCATAAAACAGCAATATTTGTACAGCTGTGTGCCCAAGTAATGTACCAGTAACCACAAAAGAGAAGTCCTGTTAATGAAAAACAGTCTGGCAAAAGAGGGTATTTAAGATATGTGTGTTGGATTCCTACAACACTGAAGGGAGTGGGGCAAAAGCAAGTACTTCATCGGTTGATTGTGATCAATCTCAAGACCTCAAACTACGCTATGCTTCTACCCTCTGCCTGGTGCCATATCGGGCTATTGCAATGCCTGTGTATCATTTCAAATCTCAAGGACTTGAATGCGTTGATACCAGTCAGAGGTTTTGCTTACTTCTCAGGCTATCTGCCAGACACTTGCTTGAACAAGTTTTTTGGATGAGGACTCTGTAATAATAAGCATCAACTTAAATGTGTGATATATACCTGTGTGTATTCTGCATGGATAATGATCTTAGCAGTAAGTTTTCTGTTCACTTACATTACTATTCAATCTCATTTCTTAAAGGTATTTTTCAACATTATTAATACCATTCCAGTGATAAAACAGAACTACCTTCAGATTCTTCGAGGTCAACTCTGCTTGTGAGACTCTTGGAAGAAAATAGGCATTTTCAAGCTCATTTGAGCCTTTGCAGTTACACAGTCAGGCACTTTTTTTCTATCACTGCAACAATGAACTTGTTGCCTGCACAGTAGCAAGCTTCTCCATCCTAATCCCTGTCGTGATGACAACTTGAATCAATGTTGCACCTTAAAATGATGAGATGGCTCGAGGTTGGATGCATCAGTGCCATGAGGATGATAGACAGAAATCTTGCAGATAAGTGTCTGAGACTTAGAATGCACTGAAAATTATCCTGAGAATCCTTATTTTTTGTGTTTTCATCTGGACATTGTCTGTCTTTTTAGTTTCATCCTCTTTTCCACAGGAATATCAGTTGACCTCAATATGTTCTTTTTCTGGCACAGTCAGAAAGCGTGTTGCCATGTATAACAGGATCCCATTTCTCATCTCTGTCAAATGTAATTACTTTGATGGCAATGCATTCAAATCCATTTTGATATTAGAACATTACTTGTTTCACTTAGTGATAGGACAGAAACTGAAGAGCTTTTTTTAATATGCATCCTTTCATGAGGGCTTTCATGGTCAGACATTTGCAACCAAGCTTACTTAAATTTGTGTCTCTCTATTCTGCATGTATCTGTACTTTTCTGGTAACCATTTATGTGTGCTAGTGAAATCACGGGGTCCTCTTAATTTCAAGGTGTCCAATGTCAACAAGCTCTCCAGGTTAAAAGCAGGCCTGAATGAAATTCCTGGGAGCAAATATCTAAGGAGACTTGGAGAGGAGGCATGTTGGGCTGACCAAGACAGGATGGGTTAAAAATGGGGGTGAACTTCAAAGCTGAGGTAATCTTGGCACATATGTGAATTGGAACAGGTTGCCCAGAGAAGCTGTGGCTGTTCCCTCCCTGGAAGTGTTCGAGGCCAGGTTGGATGGGGCTTTGGAGCAACAGGGTCTAGTAGGAGGTGTCCCTGCCCATGGCAGGGGGGTTGAGACTAGGTGATCTCTAAGGTCCCTTCCAACCCAAACCATTCTAGGATTCTATGATTTTCAGCCAGATCTTGTGAATTCCAGTCTGAGTTTTTAAGCCTTTTACACTGAATAAATGGTATTTTCTCCTATGAACTATTTCATTGACTTGAGTAGATGTTTTTTACAGCAATGCAGTGCTCTAATGAAGTAAGCCATTGTCAGAGAACAGTGACGGTGCTTTTCACATTTCAACTGCGGAATTTCACATTTTCACTTCCTTTGCTGAATAGAAGATATAAGGTATATCAGATCTCATAAGCATCATCCTTTATTAGTTGATTCTGATTACACTCAGGTTCTGTGCCAAGGTGCCTTTGTTTTCAGTGTTTTTTAGCCCCATGCATGTATTTGGGTCATGTCAGCTAGCAGTCTACTTCAGAGGGGCTGTTGCCATGCACAGCCTGTGTAAAGCTCCACATTTAATTAATGCAGCTGAAGCTATTGTGCTTGTAAACACATTAACTCTGTCAAAGTCCCCATAATGTCATTTTGATGTTTTCTACACTATTGATCTACCTCCCTCTTTGTGCGTATTTCCTAAGCTGACAGAAAATGTCAGAGCTGTCTTGTCCGAAAGCATTGGGCCACTCCAGCCATTTTGTAGTTGCCTCCAGTTTTACAAGGTATTTGGTGTGTACTTGAACAGCTCTGTAGATGTCTGTTTGATGTGTAATGTGCAGAACTCCCAGGGCTCCAGAGTTTTACCCTGAGCCGATGCCAAGGTTCTACTCTATGATACAGAAATGCCAAAGTAATTTCATGCTTTGTAAAGCTCTATGAATATTTTTAATTATGACAAAAATGCCATGGAAATGAAGATTGTTCTGGGTTTTATTGTTGCGTGTAGTTTTATTTGACTCTAATTTCATAGCAATTTAGTCCAGTTGGCACTTTGAGATTTGTGGGTTATCTGGAAGCACAAGAAAGTGAACCCCGTGTTTGTCATGGATATGATAACCTTGGCTAAGGTAATGCAGGGACTCTTCTGCAGAGTACTAGCAGTGCTGGATTTGGGGTTGTTTTTTTATTGTGGTTTGTTTTTATTTTGTTTGTTGTTTTTTTTCCCCTGCCACCCCCATTGGAGACTGACAGTCTTTAGACTCTAAAATGCTTCTGAAGCACAAGATTTCCCCACACTACTTGACTAGATTTCAGCACTACCCTGTAAGGACCATGTAGGTCAAGGCAGAGACAAAATGCTAGTCTTTGTCTCAGATGAGGCTTTAGTTTCTCTTCAGAAGATTTTTCCTTATAAAATCCTTTCTGACTTGTAGTAGACTCAGAATATCAGATGATTTCCTTTAGGACATAGGAACTCTATAACTGAATAAAGAACCCTATCTTACTAGGTTGATACCTGCACTTGATTTGTGCAATGTGTGTCCTCATATGTATTATCCTATTTTGACCATTGAGTGGGCATAGCTCTCGGCATGCTACCACTAAGCTGAAGTAAGGACACCAGCATGAGCATGCTTCAGTGGGAGGGGACCAGGCACTTGGCTTCACCTTCAACTGTCCCCATTTAACCCAGGTCAGTGTCACTGCAGTGAGCTTTCATCCTCTGCTGCCCTCCTCCAGCATTAGTCAAATAGGTTGATTGAAAACACATATTGATTTTGGACATGGTGAAGCAACTAACAGCCCAGAGCTGTGGAGTCACCCCCTTGATGTTGCTCAACGGCCAATGGTGTATGCAAAGCTACATGGCATCCTCCTGGGGCCACTGGGTGGAGAGGGAACACCCATACATGCAGGCACTTCTAGCCTAAGAGGCAAGGAGGTTGCAGATAAGCTCAGGGGACTCATCCCATCTGAGGCTTCAGCTGCTCTGCTGGAGGAAGAAGCATTGGTGCTGATTTTGGCTGAAGGCAGCAATTAAGAGGTCTGCTTCTCCTAATTCACTCAAAAGGAATGGCTACCTGACTGACTTGCTCAGGTCTGCTAGCTTTCTTCTGATTTAAGGGGTTGTTGAAGATGTAAGGGTAGGGACAGCAAACCATGGCCTTACCATATTTTTATACCTAGCTCTTTCTATATGAACTGTGAAGGAATATTCCTAGAGGTGAAAATCATGTTAAAAAAAACAGTTTCCTGACTCATCGTATCAATCTCTATTAAACTACTTTCCAAAAAATAAGTGAGGCATCCTATGTCTGCTGAAGTCAATAATGCAACTCCCATTAGTCTGAGAGTGTTAAGTTCATAATTGATGTATTTGACATATTAATGTGCTAATTTATGTAAACTGAATAGTCTGTATATGTTTCTTGAGAGATGATCAGGAAAAAGGAAAGCAGACTTTTTAATTAAGACTTTGCAAGTAGGTGTGTAATGGGTCTGAAAAACGGAGGGGAAATTCTGTAGAGGTGTTTTAACACTTACATATTTGAAAAAGCTTTTGTTTCCCTTCCTACTGTTGGGCCTTTATTTCAAATACACTGAAATGAGCCTGCATAGAACATACAGAAAGGCAAAAATGGAAAAAAAGGAAAATTCTGCTCTTACTGTTCTTTGTGTTTAACGCTCTTTCTGACCCTTGAGATCTTGAAAAGTTAAAGACTGAAATTAAATAGCAAACATTGTTGCCTTACTTGGTAAATCTGCAGATTTTCTTCCTATTCCCATATAATAAGTAAAATTCTCTTAAATCCTGCCAACCTGCTTTCCTCAGTGATTAGAATACCTGACTGTGCCAGTAATAGATTTGCTGAATCTTACCTTTTCTCTCTTCTTTCAATGAAATTCACCTCCTAGGAAGTAAATTGTTTGGAATGAAATGGGGTTTTTATGAATATATTTATGATTTCAAGTGATTTGACCCATTCTCACATAGCTGCAGGCCCATTTCCACACTGCCTTGCTTTTGAAATTGTTTACTCTGAGTACCTGGTAATTGGCATGATTAATCAAATAGTGTGACCGATTGCTTTAGTCGTGTGTTGTTGCCTGATTGATTGGCTGGGTTTTCATGAAGCAGAAGGAAGATGCTGAGAGCCTTTTCTTTAAGCAGAGTGTCTCACTGCAAAGAGGTGAGGAAGAGCATGTGGGAAAGCAGCCAGGGCTGGCAGCATTATCCCACCTGGCTGGGTCAGGGCTGCTTACCCCACCCACAGGTACTCTGGGCAGAAGAGCAGCAACATGGGTGCCGCTGTTGCAGGATAAAGACAAGGAGCAGGTAAAATAACAGCACTGCAGCCAAATGTGTGAAAGAGTTCTTTTGTCTTAATTTGGATTTCATGCAGTTGTCCATTCGTGGGTAACTTCTACTGAGAAGAGATTGAAAAATCTGACTGCAGACATCATAAAGGCTTCCTTTTTCTTTAGTTTTGAAGTGAAACTTTGAGATGGCCTTCTGATACTTTAGAACATGTAAGCTATATACTTCCCTCACTTGCAGAGTCAAGGAGACAGCTGTTCCTATTTGAAAAATGCTTCAATACCTGTGGTTGGGAAGTAGTATGCAGAAGCTAATATTATCTTTGTGTAGGAAAGAAATACTGCTAATGCAAAAAGGCTGCTTACTGAGGCTGTTTGGGAAATGGGCGTGAAAAGGCACTGATTTATGTATATTTATATTGGGATATGGTAACATCATAACATGAAGACATAGAAAAAAATTTAGCATAGGTGCCAGAGAAGAAAAGAAAGATGTTATCTGTGCAACATTGCAGCTCCTATTGTAAATTTCTGGGGAGAGAAATGTTTCCTGTAAGTATGACTCAGATTTCTGTGAATCAATAGAGCATCTGAGAGTCAGAGGAAGTCAGTACATTTTAGAGGTGAAAGGTACTAAAGTCTGTGGCTGACAGGAGAGAGCCAAAACCCAGTCTGTCTTCTGGATATAAAGAGTCTGGGTGGTTCTGCAAAGTAAAGTACAGTTGAATTACTGAGGATTACTCCCAGAGAGGTCTTAAGCAGAAAAGATCACTTGATTGTTTCCCCCCCACCCCATCATCTTATGAGGCTGGGGAAGGTGCTAAAGACAGTCAGAAATTCCCAGCCTCCCACTTTCTCCACTGTGAGTGTGACTTTGACCTGCTCAGATCATAGACAAAAATGGAGAAGCGGGCTGCACCTGGAAGTAAACATACAGGCTACAATACAAAATAAGCACATTTAGAAACTTTTTTAAATTTTTTTTAAAATCAACTATGTCTCCTGAGACTTGAGGGAGAACTATAAGAGTAAAAGAGCTGGTTCCAGATAACAGGCAGGGCTGATCAAATATTTAATAGCTTACAAGACAGCTAAACATATATGAATTTTTTTTGATAAAAAACTCTATTCATAGAACTTGCTCAGAACTTGTTTTCCATTCACAGAACTCGGGCATCCTGTAGCATCCAGATACCTTAGGACAGATAAATAAATGTTGCATACACTGTTTAAATGTTAAATAATCTCTTCGGCCTTTATCGGTATTTTTACTGCTTGCATTCAGCAAAAAAAACCCCAAACAACCCAAAAAACCCAGTTCCTCTCCATACATTATTACAGTGAACACTGCACAGTGTTAAAGGAAAGCAGTATCAGACAAAATCCTTCATAGACTTATTTATGAGGAAAAGATTTAATGCCAAAAACAGATTTCTGACTTTTTTTAAAGGGAAATGTCCTTTTGTGATATAGTCCATTGCTTCTCTTGCATTGGAAGACTAATAAGAATCTGGCAGCTGGTCAGGTTGTACATCTGAAGCATGTCAATCATTCTTGTTATGAAAAGAGATATCTTAAAAACATCTGTCAAATTGTTTGTTATGGGGACTGTGGGACATAATCTAAAAGTCATAGGGCCTGTACTTATCAAAAAGAAAGCTGAGATAAATTTGCACTTGAACACTAGAATGGCAAGCTGTGCACATTATTCTAGCCACCCTTTGCACTTGTTGTTATTATTATTATATCCATTCCTGTCGTTGAAATGAAAGAACTTTAGGTGAGAATATATTTTTCATAATAACTTTTGTCACTGAAAAATAGCTTTGCTTCAAAAACTTCATGGACTAGAACTTCTTCTACTTCCAGAGGTGTTTTTTTTATAAACCTCATTTCGTGTCATATTTATCCAGACTTGCTGAGGCCTGTAAAACTTCATATAAACCTGGGCTTATACGGCAGCTAAGAATAAATGTTAAGTTACAGCTTTTCACCTCTAGGCCAGCCAGACTTGGTAGATCTGACTGAGTGTTGCTAATAATCTAGAGTGTTACATGGTAATAACAGCTGGTTCAGTTAGGATGTTACTTCATTAAATCACTGATTACAAGCAACCAGAATTGCTTTAATTCATCAGGTCATTAAATTAAATGTAGAGCCCTGGCGGTGTCACTAAGACAACCTTCAATCAGTTGGTGAGCTACCTGAGAAGCTCTTGACAAAGTGTGCTTGATGTGGAGTCCTGCTCTTAAAATACAAGAGGATTTTCTTTTAATGATTTTTGTCTTCTAATCATCTGTGTCCTATAATACCTTGAAATATCTTTATCATGTTCCTGCACACTGCACATCACAAAATAACTCATCCCCAGATTTTACAGTAAATCTAGTGAGCACAGACAGGACCGAGAATTTCGTCTGTATCATAATACACTGTTATGCACCTCACTGTCAGGTCCCTCTGCTCCAAATTCTCCACTATAATTCTGTCAGGTGGATTTAGAGAGAACGAAAGTCAATTAGACCTGCTCTGGTACCACTGCAGCCCAGCATACATCACAGCTCAAGAAAAATTAGGATGCCTTCCAAGTATACACTTAAAACAGATTCCTAGGGAAAAATGCGAAACATTCACAATGCAACATGCTCTGGCCATATATCCATGCCTTAATGCCACATATGACCTCTGATAAATTCTGGGAAAAGATGGCACAGATTCACAAGCATCAGCCTTATATGTGAGTCCAGGGAGCTTGCTGGTGGAGTGAAGGACTCCCTGTTCAGTTACCTGCTCTGCATTGCAGAAGCTACACAAATGTAAAGGTCAGGGCTTTGACTTAGTCCTTGCTATAGAATCTTCTTAGTAACTGGGAACATGTTTCAGCTTGTACTGTGCCAAGAAGGGGTTTTTTTACATCTCTGGAATGTGAAGAGGGAGGGGAGAAGGTTTAGATCCAATCACCCAAACCCCAGTATCTGATTCAGGAAAAGCCATGTTTGGCTGCAGAATGGGTTCCCCATTTGAGCACCTTTTTGCTGAATATTTTTTTATTTTTTCTCAAATGCTTGCATGTTTTTCATTCAAATAAACCAAATTCCAGATTAATTTGTGAGGTATGCTGCTGAATACTTCCTTACTTTCCTCCTGGAGTGATGTAGTGGGTTACAGAGCCCTTAGGAAGCCTTTTGACTGTTGATGTACCTTTGAACAGGGGCTTGAAGGACTTCTGGAGCTTCTGGAATACCTTTCTTTGTATCAGGATCTTCCACTAACTGACCACTAGCAAACAGTTGCAAATTGCCTTGTTTCTTTTTCCGTGAGTAAATGGAAGATGTCTCATTATTTTAAAGCTTTGCTGGTTTATTAATAGACTTGTTGTTTTCATTGTTTATGTACTAGAAACAAATAAGGTTGCCCTTGTTTTTGTAGTTGCTTGTTTTTCCCCTTCAGTGTGTGTTTACTTTTCACACCTATTCTGAAAAGAAGGAATTTCTTTTGCTCCTTCTTCATATCCTACCTTCTTGCATTCTTAAGAAATGCTTTGTATGACTTTCCAGGTTTCACCCATTGAAAAAGTCTGGTGCCAAACTCTCCAGTGTGCTAATCTTTGCTTGTTAGCATTGCTCACATTATACCTTCTTCCTCTACTCGGGTGTAGGCTTTCCTTGGCAGGAACTGTTCTACTGCCTGTATCTAGCACGATCCTGAATAGTTGCAAGAAATTATTTTTTTTTAATTTAAAAGAAAAACTTAGTGATCATTCTTCTGAAGGATTCAGTTCTATTTCAGATTGAAATCTTCCAAAGCATTGGCACTTTTTGAAAAGGTTGAGTATCAACCCCTGTAATAGTACCCCCCATAATTTAAAAAGAATGCAATTCTTGCACTCTCTTGGCTGCATTTTTCTTTGCTGCAAGAGCCAGACTAGAATGTTTTAATATCTTAATCTTTTACTGAAGGTTTCATTCTAGAAATGCTTCTCACTTCTTTCAGCTATTGTTCAGTTTATCTTCTTCATTCAAATAGTGTTGTTCTAAGGCTAAAATTATACTGGATTTTATATTTATTTATATTTTTTTACTTTTTAGTATCTTTTGTCTTGTTTATGCCATCATCATTTAAACATCTAAATATTGTAAATGAGTGGAATATTGGAGAAGAAAGACTGCATAAAGTACAATAATAATGTAAAAAAATCATTGACTATTACAATTTACTTAGTAAACAAGAAATTCCTAACTTAAAATTCAAACCACAGCTCTCAAGTACTGATGACAATCTTGATTTCCTAAAGAAATGCACTATCTTTCAGATAACCACTCTATTCTTCCTAACTGAGTGTACTGAAGGAAATTTAGCCACAGTTGCATACCAATTTCAGATAATGCTCCAAACACCAACAGAGTGATGGGTACCCAAGAGAGGCCTGTGTCCTTCTCTGGTAGCATTGAGTAGATCTTTTTTGTCCCTGACTGCTTATAAATAAAGATATGAATAGTATTTGCCTTCTGGAGCTCTAAATTTGGGCTTTGTGCCAATATCTACACAGGACTTTAATTTTGCCTTCATTTTCTGGATTAATTCCCATCAAATGTGGCAAATCACTGCTTAAGGGCCCATTTCAGTACAAAATAAGCACATCTCTCTCTAGCTTGGGCCACTTTGAAATCAAGCTTTTGTTGACTGAGGCCCAAGTTATCTGAAAATAAAAAAAACACCACATATAAGGCAGGGCTCTGAAATGCAGATTAATTATTGTCTAATTTAGTAACGCTGCTAGAAAACAACTTTGTAATTGAGCAGTTTAAAGGACATCCACACAGAGATGTAATAGAGCTCATCTTGCCTAAATGATTCAGAAAATTTCAAAAGAAAGCCTGAATCTTCTTCCAGCCACTATTTTAGTTTTTTAAGAGAAAGTGAGGTAGGGGCCCACTGCTATAAGCAATGGAACCACACCTAAATATAAAGTTGCTCTGAAGTTTACTGCCCCAGACACATCCTCATTACACTTAACAACCCTATTTTTTTCAGATTGGTATTCGCCATAGCTCTGATAGCTGCACTGAGATATACTTGTGTGAGTGAGAGTGCAGTTGGTGACAAATCAGATTCCGATGTAGTCTTCTCATTTTGAAAGGACTATTTTCATCATAATGGTTGAATGGGGGGGGACATACAAGTAGTTTTGGATTTTGTTTTGGTTCCTGCAGCCCCCTTTTTTTTCCTGGGGACATCTTAAGCAAGACTCTTGCAAAGATTAATAGCTTGCCTATCCTTAAGTTTGGAGACGGCCCTGATCAATAGAAGACAGAGGATGTGTTTCTCCATGTGCCTCTCTCATCACTCGGCCTGAGTATCTCACAGGACAGGGTGAGTTCTTCTCCACCTCTTGCAGGCTTAAACCTAAACCTCGAACCTCTGAAATGTAGTCCATACGCTTTATCCTGCCTCCTAAGAGCATCCGTAAGGAAGTCTGCGCTGTTTCCAAACACGGTGCCTGCCGCTGACACCTGGGTACCGGCTCCAGCTCCGGGAGCTGTGGGTCTAGCAGGGCCGCCACTGAGCGGCCGCCACCCGCCGAAGCCGAAAGCCCCATGCGGGGCCGGGCTGGCCCGGGGCAGGGTCTGGCTCCGGCCCTTCTCTGCCCTCCAGCTGCCCCCTCATCCTCCCCACCCCATCCCCTCCCGGCTGTGTGTGTGTGTGTGTCGCGGGTGTGTGTGACGGGAAGGGGTGTGTATGTGTGTGTGTCTGTGTGTGTGTGTCTCTCTCTGTGTGTGTCGGGAAGATGCCCTTTCGCCTGCCACCTCGCTTTTGCTGCCCGCGGGAGGAGATGCTGCTGGGAGAGAGAGCGCCGGGGGGGCGGGGTAGGGCGGTTCCGGGGGGAGCGAGGGCGGTGGCTGTCGCCTCCCAGCCCTCGCCTTCCGCCGGGCGCTGGTG
>VZRW01003557.1:1231-18862 GCA_013398125.1 Aegotheles bennettii
CCAAACACAGAGCACATGAGATGTTTAATCCTTGCTGTTTATTATGCTCTCGGCTGTGCTGCTGCAGCCCTGCCTGTGTGGCCCAGAGCTGCTGCCCAGCCCACCTGGCTCAGCTGGGCTTGGATCCACCCCCCCCCCAAAGCGCCAAGAGCAGTGCAGTAAGGCAAAAGTTTCAACTGTCCAGAAAGACAGAACAGCTGTTACACAACCCCCTGGCACACTGGTCTCCCAGTGGTGAGGTGCCAGGTGCAGTCTGGGTTCCATGTTGAGACATTCCAGCCCTTCAGACTTTTCTCGGGAGCAGTGGGGAAGCTGGCTGCCTGCTGCCCCGGTGCCAGCATGGCAACGTTCACACCATGGGTGCTGCTTCTCTGCCACCACACACCCAGCAGAGTAAGGAGCCAGCCTGGGGGCTTCACCCCGCTGGGTCACATTCACGGGGTCGGCAGTGGCAGCAGCTCTGCAGTAAGCAGGGCTGAGCAGAGAGGGGATCTGCGGGGGAACCCAGGGGTGGTGCTTTGCTTCCACCGAGTCCCCCGCACACAGCCACAAGATGCCATCACGGTACGTGCAGGAGGGTAACGTGGGGAAATGCATACCCCACAGCATTAAGCAGTTGTGGAACACCTGGAGCCCAACAACTCCACAACAGCAGCTGCTGAGACTCCTGGATTTGGTCTGGGGGCTCAAAGGGGAGATTTTGACACCTCTTGGTCCCTAGCCCAGGCAGGCAGCTTGCTTGTTCCACATCCATCGCTGCCCCAAGCGATCCCAGGGGTACAGTGTGAGCCCTGCACTGCCAGGCTGTTCCCCTACAGAAACAAGGAGCAGAGGGAACCTATCTCCACAGTGTTCTTTCTCCTGAGACCCCTGTAATGCCTTTGTACAGCTCCTGACACACAAGTGTCTGTGTTGCTTCCATGGGACACAGCAGTTATCCAGTATCCCCCTACTCCTGCTTTCACCCCAGTTCCAGTTCTTACTGGTATTAAAGCCCCAAGATTATTACCCGTGGCAGCAGCTTCAGCTGTCCTCCTTTCAACAGGCCATTCATCCTTGGTCACCACATGTTTCATGTGCCTGAGCACGTGTGATTTTTCCAGATTTCACAACAACAGAACCAAGAAATAGCATCTGCATCCAGGGCTTTGGCACCAGGTACCCAGAGATATCCTTGTGCCAAGAAGGAGCATGACTGGCCAAAGCAGTGAAGGGGAAGTTTCCAGGAGAAGCAAACATCTCCAAGAAGCAGTGACAATAAAGTAAAGAGTTTATGGTCTGAGCTCTTTCTGGGCCAGAGATTCCTCCCTGGTTTTAGCTCAAATGCTTTCTCCAGTTCCTGCTGGACTACCCAGAGTTGATAGCTGAGGTCGCAGTGAAAAGCACAGGTGAGGGAACAGGGCAGATGCTCCAGTGGAGGCACTGCAGATCCTGCTTGCAGCTCTTAGTGTCTCTGCACTGAGTCCATGGCTCAAGAGGGTATTCCCAGAAGCACCTCAGCCCTTTCTTTCAGTAGGTATCATTCCCAAAGTCTGATCTCATTCAGGGAACCTTCCCCACCCACCCCACATACCCTCAAGCTTTGCATGTTCCTTAGGGTGGTCCATGTTCCAGGGAGTGGTGGGCACAATCCTTATTTCAAAACAAGCATGGCCTCTGTCCCATCTTGCCTTGTCAAATGGAGTCCATGAGTGAGGTAGTACTCCCGCCGGAGGAAGGCATAGAAATAATCCGAGATGAGCAGGATCTGCAGAAGTGAGATGTTCAGACACATCAGTGATGCTTCAGAACAAGGCATAAAGAGGGACATGTGTTTGTGATTGACCCTGAAGGGGGTTAACAAGTTCTTAGGCAGTTCATGACACTTTGTGAGAGGAAACACTGTGATCCTGTGTTGCTGGGGAGGTGGGTGCACCTCGGGCTGGCACTGCCACTGGCCAAACTGTGATGTGAAACCACAACTGAGGTGCCTTGCTCAAGAACTGCAATGAACATGGAAACCTGACGTGGAAATCACGAGGTCCCTGCCCTCCTCAGCCCCACTCTGGTTGCAGCGAGGCACCATGGTGTGACTGCTCCCTTGCCCAAAGCACTGAGAACGCAGGAGTGGGCTGTAGGGGTTTTCCTAAAGCAGCCGTAGGGGCAGCTACCTCTGTAGGGGCAGGCTGGGCTGCCCTAAGCACAGGCACTCACCCACTGCCTCAGTGGTGCCATCTGTCATTAAGCCTCTCTTAGCATGACCCTTCCCCAGGAATGCTGACCTCTAACTGGGAATAGCATCACGTAACTAGAGGGAAAACCTTTCCAGTGCCAGACCAAGCTAGCAGTTATTGTCCTAATGTCCAGATGCCACTTGATGCAGCACTTTGGCACAACGCGTTCATCCATGTCCCTGGGAAAGTCACTCCAGGGAGAGCCTCACTGGAGGCGGGGGAGGGAGAGGAGGGAGGAGGGCCAAGCTGCTGGCCAAAGCCTGCTTGGGTTACTGTTCAATACAGCTGCTGCAGAGAAGGCTCAGTGGCAGGACAGGGCGAGATGGAGGACTGAGTGGAGACAGGGAAAGAGAAACAGGGCTGCAGACTGCTGAGGTCAGAGGAGAAAGTGGGAAAGAGAACAGAGAGGGAAGGGCAGAGATGCCCAGGAAGAGTGAAAGCAGCCATGCTTATTTTGTCCGTTTGCTTTGCTGAACACCACGGCTGACTACTAACATGCTGTACCAGTATGGGTGGTTTTACCTCTAACTAAGCTTCTCTGCAGATGTCTTCCCGGGAAAAGAAAGATCTGAGGTTAGTGGGGAGGGGCAGTTCTCAGTTGCCTGTTGTCTGGCCCCACTGCTGCTGCCCCATGGTCTTTTTCATTTCCCCTCTCAGCTTACCTTCTCTATTCACATGTGCTTTTAGTCCTGCCATACTGGGACGCTTTTCCTCTGCTATCAAGCAACAGATCATGTAAAATTTGCAGTACAGCCTAGCTGGATTGTTAAGCTGTAGCTCAAATCCTACAAGAACTCTTTCCCATTAGTGTGCCAGCAGGTGAGGACTAGGCAGACTTCAGCTGGAGCAAGGAGAGGCAGGGAGCTGCTGCAGGAGTACACAGGATGCAAAGAGCCAGGCACATCCTGAAGAATTCACTGCTCCTGACAGGACACCCGACCCAGTGACCCACCCAAAGTGCAGCCTTGTTTGCCTTGCTCTACTAACCTGCCCTATGTTGAAAGTCAACGTGATGGCATAATAAAAATTGGAGTTGGCACTTCCTGCATAAATCCATAGGTGCCACAGGACAGGGAACAGGAGGGAGCAGACGATGAGCACACATGACAGGATGAAGATGTTCCGGAGGACTGCAGAAGAAAACCAAGCTGTTAAAATTACGCATTACTGAGCAGCCATGCTCACACAGCCAGCAGTGGTACTCGGGGTATGTGCAGTAGGGGGAAAGGCACCTCCCAGCACATACTTCTCTCCCATAATCTTTCATGGTTTGCTTTAATAACTTCCTGGCTAGCCTTTATAAGAAATCCACTATATTTGCCTTTAAAATAAATACTTCTGCCTTTGCTTGAGTGTGAAATCCTCACTTGTAGCTCTTTCCTTCTAGGTCCTGCTTCCGAACATTCCTCCTTGGAGGACTTTGGCTTTTTGGTGTCTGCACTACAGTAACTGGCAATTTTGAGAAGGGCCTTCACCAGCAGGGTGATTCAGAGAGCAGAGCACTCCATCTCCAACACAGGGAAAAAGTGAACCTGTGGGCCACAGGAAAAGAGACACTTTCTCAGGAGGTAGTAAGGAAAAGAATGCACCATAAAAGGAGGAAAATAGGCCAAATGTGTTGACAAATACGTGACCTCGTGAGGTGCAAGTGTGGCCAGAATCCATTGGCCTGTGTGAGCATGTGTCAGGTGGACAAAAACCAAGAACAACTTTGAAAGAGCTAGGAACTACTAGTCCAGAAGAGATTTTGTTTTCTGTGAACTATTTATGTCTGTCCTTGGGCAGCAATATCACAGTTCATCCCAGCACTCGTGTTGCTGTGCTTGACTGTAGCTCAGCCAGTGTCTCTGAGGGTAACTGGAAGACTTCCAACCATTCTGCACCTGAAAGAGCAATCTGGCATTTTAAGAGCACTGTCACATCCAACTTATACACACCCCTGTCTTTTCAAACTCCTTATTCAGTAGCTCTATTTACTCTCTGTGGGCTGGGAGCACGTGACAGGTGACTGTCCCTCTCCCTGGCCATAATCCCCTTATCTGCAACTGAACTACTGAACCAGGATTTCTCAGAAGTACATCACCTGTGGTGGCTGCAATATGCTCAGGGACAGCCTCGGGCTTCCTGGCCTCTTCTGTCACAGCTGCTTTGGCTTCAGCTTTCCTTAGTCTGGAGCTAATAGAGCAGATGGCCTCCAAATCTCTGGACTCCTGATTCTGTCTCCTGACACCAGGCAGGCTAACTGTCCATAAACACCCCGAGTCTGGGCTAGAGAAGACTGCAGTAAAAGCCCCAGACAACCTGGCGGGGTCAGTCAAAGCAGTTGGTTTAAGCAAGAAACACCAGGAAAAACCCAGCACTTCCAAGCATACTACACTGTCAGGCTTGCAAAATCTGCCCAGTGTGGCAGGTTATAGGGAGTGAGTTTGAAAATCATCAGGAAGCTCTGCACTAATTTAGAGAGGTTCTTTATGAAGTGTTTAAGAAAAACTGGACAACTGCCTGGAGAAATTCAGTCTGTCACAATTCAGTTCCTTTCACTCTAAGCAAATAAGCAGATGCAAAACAAAGAACCACTTTGAGGTGCAGGATTCTAAGGCTGGAGGACTCGCCAATTGCAGGAGCAGTGTTCAAATCACACAGCCTGAGATGGGAGTGAAGCATCCAAAGGATGGGTGTACTTTAAATAAGCCTAATCCCTTCTGCAGGTCTGTGAAAGGTTCTTACAAAAAGTTAATCTTCAGAACAACTTGGGGAGAAGGGGAAGAAGAGGTACAAGTGAAAATTCCCTCCTCAATCAATTTCAGCTCTAGTCCTCAGAACACATTAGAGAGTTTATCACCAGAAAAATCAAGGCTCCTTCCAGGCAGCCCAAGAGGTCACAGGAGCCTGTGGACATGGGCCTTGTTGAGTTCAGTGGTGACAGTTACTGGACTTATCCCAGATAAGGAACAATCAAGCACAAAGAACTTACATCTGTAAAGGTGGCTCCAGACTGGAAGAAAGGCCATGTACAGTGCAACGTCACCCACGGTGGGATAGGACTTGAAGATAGAAATGATTGCAATCTGGACAAACATGAAGAACACAGGGTGTTCCCTAGGAGGGAAAAGACACAAAAGATAAGAGGATGCAGTAGTCTCTGGAAAATGGAAATAAGTATCAGCAAGGGCACAAATGTATCATTTCCATCTTATTCACGGAAAAGCAACCAGCACCTTCTCTCTGAAGGTTCTTTGGAGAAGCTCAGTTATTCCTCTGCTGTGTCATGGTGTCTGTATCCATTCCAAGTCAACAGGATAAGCTCACTGGGAATCCAGGTGTGTTAATGGGTGTTTTTGTCAGAAAGAAAGGTAACATTGTCAGGGCAGTGCGCTAGGAATGTGCCCAAGTTTCCACTTTCTTTCTCACAATAAAGAACTTGAAGTTCCAGCCACGAGTTCTTGCTTTCTGACTACACTGGCTTATGCTGGTGGGGTGCAGGCACCTCTACAGCCTAAACTTCTGTGCTCACTTTTGATACCTGTAACACATCTGTTGCACAGCAGAGCCCAGCTCACTCTATCTATCTCAGAGGAATAAAGATTTGAAACTTTGGGAAATGAGGAGTACAGGCCTTTTTCAGGCTCGTAGATCCAGACATCTGACGCCACTGGACAACTGAGAGTAAGAAAACTAGCAGAGAAACATACTTACTTTAGCTTTATTGCCAAGGGAATGGTGTAGAAGAACACATTGATTTGAAACACACACACGAAGAAAAGACTAAAGTGTTCAAACATCTCTGCAAAGAAGTACCAGAAAAGGCCAATATTGGGTGTCAGATCTGGAACAGAAAGGCTGAAATTCGAAAAGAAAAGACAAGGCAATATTTTAAAATGGTTGTTTTACACTAATTTGCTTCTGTTATATTAATTAATCATCTACTGGACGGAGAATCTGTATTTTAAATCCATGGAAAGGAAACCAAAAGGGTAAAAACCTGGAGAGAAAAGGGACTGACCCTTCCCTATGTCCCCAGCAGGACTTAAACCGTTCCTAAGCAGGCATTTCTCCAGAGATGAGAATTTTACAGCCATGACAGCTCAATGACCATTTCCATTCAGCTCAGTGGGAAAATTCTCCTGCCTTCTCTAGTTCTGGCTGTTACTTAATTAACAGAAGTTGGCTAATGCCTACTCTCCTCCACACACTCTTTCTTCTCTTGCATTACCAATAAAATCACACATCACACACTCCTCAGGACAGGGAATGGGGCACCTGTATGTGATTCACAAGAAACAACACAGGGAGGGCTAGACAGAAAAACCAGTAAGAAACTTTATACTTACATAAACCCGTAAACAGATGGGATAAAATCCCAGGAGTTGAGGAGGAAGAAGGAGAGGCAGATGATCACCACCAGGCTGCAGAGGTACAGAGCTGCATACTGCATGGTGTAGAGCCAGAAGCTTTTACTTTTCAGTTTTATTGGTATGAACTGGCGCTGAAAATGAAAAGCAGGCAGATACCCCTCATCAGGTGGAAAGCCACAAGAAAGCCTGAGTTATCGGAACATCATTTTAAATAGATGAAAGATAACACCACTGGCACTATGGCACTGGAAGGAGCAGCTCTCAAGCACAATTTGCTTGATTATCTTTCCTTCTGGCCACTTCAGCCCTACACATAGCACGTATCTCCAGAACTGTACAGTAGCTAAGCTGCTTATTTCTGCTTACAGCAAGTCAAGTCTCCTGCACTCAGTGTGAGATTCACACACACCTCCCCACAGCTACCCTTGTACCTTAGGTGACTGCAGTAGTGTACTGCTGCCTGCCTTCTACTGCAGGAGCCCACATCGCCTGGTTGAACGAGAGCCCTGCCCCACCACCCACCACCCAGTGATGCCACATCCCCACCACATGGGCTGGCACTTACGCTCTGATGAACTCAGGGGCAGAGGACATCCAGTGAGCTCCTAAGCACAAAGGAGCCCCTCTAAAAGGCTGCCTCCTCAGACAGAGACAACTGCTGCAGTCCTGCCACTACCACGTGTCCTGGTATGTCAACCACAAGCTCTTGTCACATAACATGACACACGGATATCTCACTCCAAGAGGTCCTCTGACTGCATTTGTAAAGACAATGATTGACTTTACTGCCACTTTGACTACACTTAAAAGAGAACAAATGAAACCAAAATATGAAATACATGAACTAAATGCTCCTAAAAATTATTAAACTGAAAAAGCAACACTGACTCTGCACAAGTTCTTGTCTCGCAAAGAGTAGTAATAATAAGATTTTTGAAAAAACATAAAAGACATTCATGTCAGGGAAAGAGAATGGACTGGAAGTGATTCTCCATTCTCTTTTGAAGCTCAGAGATTTGAGAATAGGCTGTAATAAACCTGTAGTTTAGATTAGCTATAAAAATCATGAGAAAGACAGGACCAAGAAACACTGGTGAAACACTCCCCAGCAGGACTTCCAGAATGGCAAAAATAATAAAAATGATCACCAAGTGATGTGTGAACTGGGATAGGAGTCCTCTGCTAGCGGCCACAGCCTTGCTCCCACACCAGAGTAAGCCTAGCAAATGATCAGTGCTCATTAAGTGCAGCTCAGAGACCCCTGACAGTGCCAAGGAAAGTCTCCAGGTCTAAAATCCTCAGTGCTATTCACATGACACAAAGAGTTAGCACTTACTTTGGGCAAGCTAAACACCAGCAGTTCCGTAGATGATTTTCTGCTCTCTTCTCTCTATGCACAGGCATCCCCATTAAGGCTCCAAACTTCCCATAGCTTGAGAATCACTTTTTCTGAAACTCAGGACTTGCCCCACTCCCCTCTCAATAGCCAAGGACTGTCCTTGCATAGTTACAAGAAGACGCCAGGTACCAACAGTTAGAAACCACCTACCTGTAGAAGGTAAAGGAGGGCTGGAGCAAACAGCGTGAGAGGGTAGAGTGACTGGTACGTTGCTAAGGCCAGGAACACAGCACTGAGAAAGGCACTACCTGCAAAGACAAAAAAATACATTCATTTGTAAGGAATGTTTAATACAAACAGCCGGGAAGTCCAGATAGGAAGGAGCACACAACCCCCTGCAGGGGCTTTCCAGATATCAGGGACCACTTAAAGGTGTCTTTAGCAGAATGTGTCCTGGAGAGTGTCCTTTTGTTAACTACATTTTGAACAGAGAATGGCTCATACCAAGGTGATTCTCCCACAGGACAGAACTGCTGACTGGTTTATGGCTTCTAACATCGATTACAGAGATTCATGTGATTCAGCCTATATCTAGACCATGCTGTCTGCTGCTGATGTGTGGGAATGCATTCCCTCAAGCCATACCCACATGAAACAGCTGACATACTTGTACTGGGCATGCTGCACAACCTTGTCACCAGAATGTGTCAGGGCCCCCAGCAAAGCCCTGTGAAAGAGAGCAAGTGCGAGTCTGCAACTGAAGGAATGGAGTGGCATTATCCTGACTTTAGAGATGCCAACTGAGGCACGGGAAGGATTAGCACAGCTTTCCCACGTGGTCCTAGAAGTATGAATTGAGGAAGCTGTATGTGAGGTGCCTCAGGTTGAGCTAGGTGCCAAGTACTCACACAGCCCAACTGCCAACACCAGAAATCAAGTCCAAAAGGTCCCAGCTTAAACAATAAAAACACAAGCACCCAGTACAGGAGCCTGTTAGAGCTTTCAGTCTGTGATGGAAGTCATCTGTAAAAACACAGCGTAGACAGCAAGAATCCTGACTCAGCACATGGGACTACATCATCAGTCTACTGACATCAAACACTCTGTAAGCTTCTCTCTGCTTCCACCTTCTGGAAAGAGAAATTACAGGGTTACCTGGCGATGAGCCTCCTCCATTCCTCCAGAACACTCTCCTAGACAGAAACCTCCCCATCCTCACTTTTACTGAGTGCTCAATTCTGCACACACCTAAAGAATTTGTACCCAGAGACCACAGTCAGAATCTGATGTCCTCTTCGCCCAGTTTAAAACCTGGAGGCTGCCACACTCCGGGAGAACACATGTGGGCAGCACTGGTTTGTCTGTGACTGAATGATTTGTCTCATGGTATCAGTGAACAGTTCAAAATCAGCTTAACTAAACAGATCCCACTTGTTTGATTTTGCAAATGCTTTTAAATCAAAACCCCTCCTGCCTCAATTAGTTAATAATTGGAGGAAAATTTTCTTCTGGAAACACTAATAAAACCAGTCTTTATCAGCTTTCTTCACAATGCCTGGGTCTGGGTACTGCTGGGGTCGAGATCAGATCAGATCCAGCAGAGAACTCCTAGAACTTACGTGACCAGTGCAAATCACATATGCTGAAAGACTTTAGAACTAGGGAGTCATAAAAGAAAACCTGAAATCATGCACAAAACGGATGAAACACCTATTCTGTCATAATCTACTCAGCTCTGCCAGTACAGGTCACTGCTTCTGCTTCCCCAAAGCTCAATCAGCTAATTTCAAACCAAGGTTACAACTGCAAGTGAAAGCCAAGTAATAGCTGCAGGCAATCGCTTGTTTTTGAGTAAAAGCTCAAAGATACACTGAAAAATCAATTGCATACAACACTTTAAGTGCATATTGTTGATGTAGAAAAGAAAGAGCAAGCAGAGCATTGCATCCTCCTACACACAGATATGCATTTCTTCATAAAAAGAGAACTATTCAAGGCCATCCAGGAAAAGGAGTCAGGTTTTAAACTTCTAGACACAGAGATGAAAGTAAGTTTTGACTTGACTATAAAGTCTCTTGATCTCCTGTGGTTTCAGGTAGAACTTTGACCTTGCTCCAGTCCCTGCTTCTGATGTGTTACACTGAGATCTTTGTAGCAATCATATTTATAAAGTTCTACTTTGATTTAATTCCTGCTAATTTTATAATCTTTCCATAAAGACATATCGAACCATTTTTAGTTCATTGCATTACCTTTTATCGTAGCTAAAACGAAGAATGCAATGACAGTATTGTTGATGGCACAGGTGGACTTTGCCACACAAGACATCACAGTGTAGGGGTTTAACAGGTAGCTGAAAAAGAGCAAAGCTTGAGTTACATTCAAAGGAGAGAGCACTTAATTAAAGAGATGTTCAAAGGAAAAACAGGTGCAATTTGCCATTTCTTTTTGTTTGTTTACATTTGGTGGGAACCTCTCTTCATCAGATTAATTCAGCTGAACGCGTGCTTTAGCCTGGAGCAAAAAACAGACCCTGGGATTGTAGCTTTGGGTCACAGTGGTCACAGGGAGCACACAGGAGGAAAGGAGGTGGTTGGCAAGATGTCTAAAATGCAAGTTTTATCCTAGAAAATGATTGCCAAAAATGTTCCTTGCTTTGCAAGAACATGGTGCATTTATTCAGTCAGATCTAGGAATACTGGGTCCAAAGTAAACTCTTTCTGCCACCCACATCTATCGGGTCTGAGAAAGTAATAAAAGTAAGATAGCAAGATGGGAACAAATCCTGAGCCAAATCGGAGTCTCCTCAACCCAACTGCACCCACGCATTCCTGCTACAGCAGAACAATCATTTATGTTCACCAGGACAGGATCTGAGCACAAAACCCACCAGCTATGAAAATCTGGCATTTTTTAACTGGAATTACGGAAAGACAGCAAACTCTGAACAGCTTTACCTTCCAAAATGAGCACTTTAGTTAGTAAGGATTCCAGTTCCTTTTGGAAATGAGAGTTACAATAACCTCAAAAGCACACAAAAACATTTGGAAGGATTGCCAATGCAATCAACTAGATAATGTATCAATCAGCCTTGCTAATAACTAAATCAGTCATCGGAGTGAGTAGACAGGGCTGATGATTTCCTAATTATCTCTTTACATAAACATTTTCCCTACTTCTCCAAGTCTCAGTTTCACTTTTTTCTGTGTTTCCAGAGAGCTTACAGTGGAACAGGAACAACTCAATACCAGCTTTGCTGTGGCAATATGCAGCAATGGGAAACACAAACAGTCTGTGATTTACACTCTACCTTTCTCTCCCTGGGGAATTTACCATTTTACAAAATCCATATGAAAAGAAGAAAAAATAACAACTTATCTAACGGAAAACTCTCCCTGACACAGAATAATTCAGATAATTCATTCACATCAAAACCCCAATAAAAATAATTCTTTGCCATTAAATACATTGTGTATTATTTATTTTAGTTTAAGATTTCTGAAACAAAAAAAAAATGCTCAGTATTCAGAGGAACACCAAGACATGCCATTGTTTAGCTGACAACCTGAAAATATCTTTGTATTATTATAAGCAATCCTGGGATATTCAAATTGTGATATTCAGCAAACATTTTTGTTCAACTGCTGAAAAATTCTTGTAACTTTTCAGAAAAGATATCTGAGACATTTGAGAGGCAGGAAATCAGCTTTGGTGACATCAGCACACAGGTAAAATAAATGGGAATGTGATCTGTGCAGACACCACATTCTTGCTACCAAATGAATGACCTTGTGCTGTTCAGCCTTAGAGGCCCTGAGTGAATTTACTCATTGGCAACAAACACTGGGAAAAGCATCCGCTTTTCACTTTCCAACTGAGTATTCAGGCTCGGGGGGATTTTTATGCATAATAGGAAATTCAGAATTTCTGGAGAAAAAAAATCATCTTCAACAAACGTTGAAGCCCTAAATCAGGCAAATAGCACCCAAAGGGAGCCGAGGAGCCAAAGCAGCCACTGCAGCCTACAAGAAACAATACTTACAAGAGTGCTACCTTGAGGGGGATGTAGTGCATCTCCATGGGTGTCCGGATGAGTTCAGCCACATCTGGTGCGTATTTATCCAGCTCTATGAGGAGCTTTTGCTTTTTGAACTGAACAAGGGAGAATGAGCACAGACTGTCAGATACGGAAAGTGATTATTTGTTGTTACTTGGGATTTCCACTACTGTGAAACATAAATGAGCCCCAGGCATGAGCCAACACTCGTGTTACATGAGGTGTTGTACAAACAGAACACAATATTTTCCCAAAATACTTAACAACTAAAGTGAAAATCAGGAGAAAATAGATAGTCTCTACTTATTTGAACCTCCCTATCTAGCTCGTGACACAGCGGACAGTGAATCCCTCACACTAGAGTTTAATACTCTCAAGCTTCCTAAAGCCTGTCTGGATCTCCAGAGAAAACCTGACTTTATAAATTCACTGTTCAACACACAAGGCCCTGAGAAACCAAGTCACAGAAGTATGTGGTCTTTGTTGTTTTGAAGATGGATACCTTTATTCCAGATCTCCCTTAGGGGACTCAAAATCTCTCTCTTTAATCCATCCTTTTCTATGATGCTCTCTATGGAGACCAAAGAGAAATCTGAAATATGAACCTACTTAACTACGTCATGGTGAGACAGAAGGAGGGAGATGCTGGCAGTAAATTCTCACTAACAAAGTAACTCACAGGCAGGATTTTTACACGCCTGCAGTTCTATCATGAGTTATTTCTTCAAGCTCCAAGTCAGAGGACAAGGAACAAGCACATAGCTACTTATGAGAGCTGGGAGGACTCACTCACCTCCAAATGTACTTATAATTTGAAGGTAATAAGTAATATTTGGTGTCGTGCCTTCACCTTGCTCACTAGAATGATTTATGTCCCCTCAGCATCCTTGGAAGGTTTTATCCCTTCCTTTACACGTTTCCAGTCTGTGTATTAACTCCTGCTGTGTGTAAACACAAATAATTTCCAGTAAAACACTCCAGTCTTTACCTACAGAATGTACAGAAAACTGTAGCAGGACCTGAGGTGAGAAAAGGGAGTGCTCAAGTCTTTCCAAATCCATACTCCAGTAATTAAATTCCGCATACTGCAAACTGCCACAGCTGAAGATGGGTTTTAGTACACGTTCTAAAATCTCACATCTCTCCTTGTGTACTGTGACCCCAGACTTATCCGTATTTCATTGCATTCTCACAAATCTCTGGTCAAAAAATCTGTACTGTGTGATCACCACTCCGGTGCAATGTGGTAGCTACAGACAATAATTTGTTTCATGCTGTAATACTGCCACAACCAAACTCAAAATACCTCAACTGTTTACCACACTCAGTCCCTATGTTTATTGATCAGCCAGCTATGATTAGATTTACTGCAACAGGGACTGGTTAATACAGTGTCCTCTTGCATGTGTTTTCTTTGGTACCAGATAATTACACTTGCTGGGAGAAGAGGATCCATACACTGGCAAGTTAGCTTACCACAACTTTGTTGAAGTCCTGAATAGCCAAGTAAAGGGCAACAGCAGTTAGCACATCAGTTATCTAAAAAAGCAAGGCACAGACAGATGGACTGTAAGCAAAATAACCAGATGGAGAGAGATATTGGTCAGTTCTGCAATGCTGATACAGACTCGGATCTGACTCAGCTTACGAGAAGGAAAAACAAGTTTTATGAACAGCAGATTGATCACTGAGCTCACACACCACTGCTTAACCTTGGGGCCATGAGCTGTGTCTGAGATATTAATATTTACAAAACAAGTGAACAGGGAATTAAGGGGAAAGAAATTGTTTATGGGAAGAAGTATGGAAGGTTAATAGAGAGAATCACTGGTATAATTAGAGCACAGGCAACACTGGGGCAGTGGCCAGCTGGCTAAATCCACCTGCCTATTAATCAGCAGGACAGTGCCTTGACTTGTCCCCAGCTTACCAGGCAGCAGCACAGCCAGCTGAACCAGCAGCACAAGCACAGCACAGATGACTGCGAGCTCTGCAGGAGACCTGCCCAGGGGGGAACTGCGGAGAGAGGCTCCACCAGGCACCATGCACAGCCAGCTCCATGATCTCCGTCCTTCTGAGTTATGCAGAACTCAGAGAAGAATTTACAAGAGACATCTGAAGGACTAACTCGTTTGCGCTCTCTTTGCAGGCCTGAGGTTTGGCAGTGGGTTTTAATGAGAAACACTGCAGTGTAGGGCTTAGGCTGGGGGTACAAAATATTCTGGCCTGTGAGAGCTGACCTTTGAAATATGAAAGCAAGTGCCAAATTGCTGTCTCTCTGTGGGGATACTTATCTCACCAAGAACTCACAAAAACGAAGGACTGTGTACAACAAGGGAAGAGCCCGAGCATGGGTTTGTACAGGCAAAGCTGCCCTTCTAATGAAACTGTGAGCTCAGCAGGAATCTGAACCACAGGGAGGCTGAAGGTCCCCGACTCTTGCAGAAGAAAAAGGAAAGTCATACTCAGCATTTCACAGAACAGGACCTTTCAAAAGGAGCTTCCAGGAGCACTTACCATGAACACCAACTCAGCGTATTCAATCAGGAAGTGGAAGAGATATATGATCAGTGGGGTCTGAAAGAGAGCAGGAGGGAAACCCATGTCAAACACTGTCCAGATAAAACAACTGGTGATTTAATGAGAAAAATGGAGTAGTACTATGAGAGACTGCAAAAGGCAGCTTTCCTTAGCCTCCTTTACAACACTGCTACTTCAGTGATTAAAGCGATTCATCAAAGCACACTTACCTTTTCTTTGCTAAGTTCTCAATACATTTTGTAAAGACACCACCAACTTTGACAATATATTCTATTCCAACTTCTCAATTCCACCAGTAGAGTGGCAGAGTTAAAACAGAAAGCTTATAAAGAACAGCTTTAGAAAATATTTTTTTCTAGAGAATCTATTTTTTCAGGTTGTTTGCAGGTACAGCTGGTTTCACTGGTTAGCCAGTTGTTTAGATGAGTCTTTTATAAAGCAAAAAGAAAGCATGTTAAAAAAATAAAGCAATAGGACTGCAGTCCTATCATCCTCTTACTCTCACAGCTTTTCCCTTCTAGGGTAAGAGGAAGGGCATGTTTTTGAATTATTCCATTGACAGAAAGGATTAATCTGGAAGCACTGTATTTACATGGTGTAAATTTGGATCTCACTGTGAGAAACTGCAACTTTTTTTAAATACTTTTAAAATAGTGTGATGGTATGGGAAAACATTTCATGGTCTGGGAAAAAATGCATTGAAAGAAAGGAGAATTTACTGAAGAGAAACACGTTTCAGAGGCGTGCAAAGTATCTGCCTCACCCCAGGTGACACTATGTGTGAGTGTACCTTCCTATAAGGCCTCTCAAGGACACAAAACCCTGCAGGAGGTTATGAGGTGTTTTTGAGATGAGGAATAAACGCACTGCGTGCTTGTGCTAGTGCTAATATTTCTGCAAATGCAGAAGCTCGAGCTGCTGCTATCCAGTAAAACTGTGTTCAGACCCACGGTGATACCGTCTGTCCCTGCTCTGGCCTCTGCCCACAGAAACATCTGGATGTGAACAGAGTATTTTACTCATTACACACTTCCTCTGCTTCAGACTCTCCTTACACAGTAATAAATATTACAATGTCTATCATCTCTATCACATCTCTTCAGCTGTGCCCACAGTGAAAGGACGAGAGGAAGTGGCCTTAAATTGCAGCAGGGAAGATTCAGATAGGACATCAGGGAAAATTCCTTCCCTGTGAGGGTGATTGGGTGTTGGAATGGGTTGCCCAGGAAGGTGGTGGAGTCACCGTCCCTGGAGGTGTTCAAGAGGCATCTGGATGTGGCGCTGGGTGATGTGGGTTAGTGGGGATGGAGGTAGGGGTTGAACTGGATGATCTTGAGGGTCTGTTCCAACCTTGATGATTCTAGGATTCTGTGATGATCTGCACAGCAACGAGTTACTCTGTGATGAACGGCATTTCCTCACTGCCAGTCACCACCTGCAACTGTTGCACAGACAATGACAGGACTCCAAGTTCTTTGAAGGACAGGACAGGCCCCCAGCCTTTGCCAGTCCATGAGCAGTAAGACTAGAAACGTGTCACTTGAAAATAATGTTTAAAATGAAGCATGCATACCGACCTCATGAAAAATAGCCCCAGAATACGGCGAGACCCCCAAATCCAGCAGGGCTAATCCTTCGACCACTGAAACAGACAAAACACTCATGTTAGAATCCTGTGGTGTGGCAAGAGAATGGGAAAACCTCAGGATGCTAGAACTACACTTTTTAAAACTCAAGTTCATAGAACCTCACCTTGAGTGGATGACACAAATCTCACAAAGCCAACAGCCAGCTAGAACTGGCTGCTTTCTTGCTGCTGCCATGCAAGTTTCTGAATGGGGGGTTGCTATCTCTTTACTTGTTTCAGCTAAAAATGTTACAGCTGCAATGCTTTGCACTTGACTACATATAAATCACATGTATGATATTTACTGATTTTAAGTCCCCCATTATATGCTTCATGGTATCTGTGCTGGAGGGATACTTAACCCCAAGAGGACAAATCACAACATGATACACAATTTGAACTCTTTTGCCTAAGTGGATGTAGAGAGGTGTGAAACATCCAGAGCCAAAATAAAAGAGCAGAGATGGACACAGATTACCAGGCAAAGCTAAAAGCTAAATACCTGTTATTGCACCTTCCTGACACTTTGCAGCCCTAATTCAGACCCTTTGCAATCCTGTCATTACAGCTTCACTGCAATGCACGTGCGTCCTAGGGATCTGCACCCCGCTGGGCACAAAGGTCCCCGGGGATTCAGCAGAGCACACGGTGGAAGAAGCCATGGGAGATGTGTCCATTTGTTCAGAGGGAACTGAGGCAGGAGGCTGCAGGAAGCCACAGGAGGCTCTTGGTTTGGTGACATGCTAGAGATGTAGATTCTGTCACTGCCACAGTTCCCGTTTGGACTTTCAAGGGGATCCTAATTGTGCTCCTTACTCTCTACATGCAAACCTTGGCACTCTAAGGGAGCATTTGTTGTTGTAAGAGAATTTTTGGGAGCTATATTCTGAAACTGTAAGTGCCACACACAGTGGAGCAGAGGTCATCAAATGCATCTGTGCTTTTGACCTTTGTACTCTGTGCCACTGTTTTCTACCCTAAAACCATAATTTTACCTGCATAATAACTGGAGAGTACTTTCCCTGAGGGCTGCCTTTACAATAAATTAAGGTTCCTGATGCATGCTGTGGAGATGTATGCCACCAAGAAGCCCTGATTAAACTCAGCTTTCACAAGAGAATCTGAACCATGCTGGTAGCAATGTGGGGCCACAAACCGAGCCAGCCTGAGCGGTGCCGAGCCCTGCAGGCCCTGGGAAGCACACAGCCGTGCCCACGCCGTGGCACCCGGCGCCGGCAGCTGGGACACCACAGAACCGCCAGATTTTGCCGTTTTGCCGTTCTCCACACATCTGTGACACATCAGTCTGTGCGAGCACAACCGACCCGGCTGCACAGGACCGCCAGACCGCCCCCGGTCCCGCGCTCCTCCCGGCCCCCGCGGCTGCCGAGCCCTCGCTCTTCTCCCGGGGCGTTTCACGCAGCTCCGCTCGGGCCCGGCCCAGCCCCAGCGCCGGGGCCGCAGCCCAGGCCTGTCCCCGCGGGGCCGTGCCCCAGCCT
>VZRW01003557.1:18935-44358 GCA_013398125.1 Aegotheles bennettii
CGCCTTCCCCGCCACCCCCGCGGGCCTCGGCCCGCTCAGCCGCGCCGGGGGAGCGGTGCCCCGACCCGCGCCGGCCGTCGCTCACCTCGCTTCCAGGCGTTCAACGGGGACGCCACCTCCACCCGCTCGGAGATGAAGGCGGCCAGGCTGGAGCGGTAGAGCACGGCGCGGACCGTCACGGCCACCAGGACCGCCAGCACCAAGGGAGCCGCCATCCTCGCGGGCAGGCACCGCTGCCGCCGCCTGTAGTTCTCGGGCGGCGTCGGGGAACGCGGCGCCAATGCAGCGGCCCGCCCGGGGAGACTCCATATCCCAGAGGGCACCGCGCCGGTACACCCGGCACGGCCGGAGAGCTACGGCGAGCCCCGTGGGGCGAACTTAGCCGGAGCGCGAAAGCGTTGGTCTGCTCTTCCCCGGCCCGCCGGGCGAGAGCGGGAGCGGCTGGAGGGGACGGGGACTGGTGGTGGCGACGACAGGGTGCTGGGTGGCAGGGTGTCAGTGGCAGGGTGTCAGTGGCCGGGTGGCAGTGGCTGGGTGCTGGGTGGCAGGGTGGCAGTGGCAGGGTGGCAGTGGCTGGGTGCTGGTGGCCCTGCACGGTCTCAGCGGGCTCAGATGGTCAGTGTGTGTGGTTTCACCAGGACCATCCGTCTCCAGAGCCCACAGGTCCTGGGCAGACCCTCACTCACCAGCTCCAGCACACACCTTCCCGCTGTTCCCCGGTAGCTTGTCTCCCCACCCACAGCTGCAGGCACTCACCAGCCTGGCCACAGAAGCTCTCACAGGAGCAGCCTTCACAACACCTCTTTGGAGTGGAGACAAATGGAAGCAAAACCCCGGAGTCGCTTAAAAAGCTGAGGGACAGAATAAAAACACACACATGGGGTCATGGTGTGTGAAGTCATAACGCTTACATTGGGTTTATGCAGCTTCAGAGCCGTGGTGTAGGTTTGTACCCACCTGCAGGAATGGAGAAAAGCTGAGTGCCTCTGGGACATGGCCCCTAAAGGCCCAGACAGCACTTTCCCCAGGACTGGAGAGACTGGTGCATGTAGATGGTAAGTCACGTGCACCTTCTGGACCCAGACCATAGCTACTCAGAACAGCACGTGCAAAATGAGCTTCAGTGGTTCATTGAGTGTTTGCTCTTCTCCCCCCCTTGCCGGGGTGAGGCAGCACATCTCAGCTGCTGCCTTTGCAGGCCTTCCCTCATTACTCACTGCCACAGGACAACAAATCCGGTCCTGAAGCAGTAAGGGAAGCTTCAGCGTTCAGTCTGTCCTGTGGCAACTCTTCTGGCATGAAGGTGCTGGGTGTGATGGTAAAAGTCCTTTCCTATTGGCATGGGCGCTAGCTGGCTGTGGGACTTGATGGCCCCAGGACTGACTGGGCTTGGCACATGCTCTGATTAATAAGAGTGGATTTGTTCAAGTTAATTTATTTGTGCAGACACCTGTAAATAAGAAGCCAGAAATGCTGACTCCTCTGTGCAGCTGTTAACAATGCTCTCCTGAGTTTTTCTGATCAGAAATGCTTTTTTTTCCAGCACTGATTGCTCTCCAAGTGACATTTCTGATCCCAGGTAGTTGACAGCAGTTGCCTGAGAGTGCTACATTGCTGAATAATTGGGGTACAGTTGTGTGGTTGAAGCTGCACTGCTCTGAGTTGCTGATTTTGCCAGTGTGATCTGTGCCATGTGCTCTCCAGCACCATCTGATGCAGCACAGGGAAGTGGAAGCCCTGGGGAAATCCAGACAACCTCTGAGGGCACCAGGATTTAGATGTAAAATCTTGCCACTAGTTGGCAAAAGCCAACTAAAAAGAAAGGTCAAAAGAATAATTCATGACAATTATTTCTGGAGCATAGGTTAGCTCAAAGGTTTCTCCAGCAGGAGATCCTGGGGCTAGCAACAGAGTGAGGTTCATAAGCCAAGTTCACATGTTCAGCTCCTCCAAAGCATCAGGTCTGTAAGGCAAATAAGGGCTGAGAAATGAGGGCATGCTTGGTTCATGCAACAATTTAGGGGTTTTTTGAGCAGAGGCATACACCTGATCTCTTGGTGTTTACCCCAACTGATGGTAGTTTTTGCAGCATCGGGGGGTTATGTGCTAGCCTTCCTGAAATTTCTTGCTGTGCAGGTGAGCTGGTGCTTACATGCACAGAGGGCTTGCTGTACTGCAGCATGGGAGCAGTTTAACCACCTGGAGTCTGAGTATCTCCTCCTGTGGTACCACCAGGAATGCTGCAGTGAGATGGTGAAGGGGTTGTTGGTCCACACAGGTAGTGGCAGATGCAGCTCTGAAGGGGACTGACCCTCACTGCCCACCCTGCAGCCTCTGGCCTCTGTTCCCTAACAGAGAAGCGCAGATCCAGATGGAGCCAAAAAGGCAGTTGAGAGTTGCTGCTGGAAGCTTCTTCCCTTCATGGATCACATTGCCTGCGTGGGGCACCCACACGGATAATTTGGGGGATGAATACAACCTGGTGGTGTTGTGTCACAGAACTTTCATAAAACACTCTGTTTAAGACTGAGCCAATTCAGCGATGATTCATCTTTGTTTCTGCAAGCAGATGCTGGTTTGGGCACTTTTTGTGTGCCCTGTTGAAATTACGCAATGGTGATATTTTTCTTGGTAAACAAGCCACTCCTTTTCTAGGTTCATTGTATAGTACAGATGTTCTGATTCCTCAGGCACCCTACAGCCCTGCCTGGCAGCTCTTCCCATCTAATTCAGTCTTTCAGCCCTTGGGAGGCCACAGCCATATGTATTATTTTAACAGATCTCGTCAGAGCCCTGTGCAATGGCGTTCACAGTTCAGGGTGCTTCCTCTTCCTGTGGAATCTATTCCACTCCATCCCCATGTCCCAGAGGGATAGTTTTCACCTACCATTTATTTTGGCCAAGCTGTCACATTTTATTTCCTCACAGTCAACCACTTTGGTGTTAAACTGTGTTCTCTTCTGCCTTCCCTCCGCAGATCTCACAAAGCAATAGTTGCAATGTAGTTATTACTGTTCCTCTGTGGTTTTGGTTTTCCTCTGAAGTCCACTTTTACATACTCTGTCTTACATACCAGGACCCTCTGTTGATCAAACACTTCGGTTGCTTTCGCCTCACCTCCGAGTTGCCTCCTGTTGGAGTTTATTGGCCAGCACATCCGCCAGTTTTTGGTTTTGCCATTGAAAAAATGCCCAGCTCCCAGTCCACACAAATTTGGCTTGGGTGGGCTGCAGGAGTTCTCATTACTTTTCTTCATGATTCTTGGGTAAAAACTGCTGTTACATTGAAGGGTGTTGCTGTTTTATAAATCACTCTGAGAAGGGTGCTTGCCTTTATTTACTGGCTTGGAAAACAACAGGTGTTCCAAGCAGGCTGCACTAGAGGCACTGTAGGCATCTTCCAGTCTTTCTGCCGCTGGTTGACAGAAGGCAGCAAGAGCTTTATGGTCTTTTCTGGAGGTTAGCAGCGGTCTGTATAAAATATGGAATCTGAGTGATCAGCTCCTCCTCTTTGGCTTCAGAGAGAGGAGTGAATAAACTGCATTTCAGATTTCTCTGGAGTGGCTTCACATGAAAGACAGATCTCTTGGTGAGAGAGGAAATCAGCTTTTCTCAGCCACCTGAAAGATTTTATTTCTGGTGCCACATTGAACATTTTCCAGAGTGAGTTTTAAATGGCAACATTAAATACAAATACCCAAAGAGGAAAGCTGTAGTTCCTGCCAGCTAACTTGAGCAAACGAATCAGCTAGAGGAAGCTCGTCATCTACACAAGGGAGAGGTGGACTTGTCCAGGGAGCTAAAAGCTTACTTCAGATGTCTCTCCTAGGTGGAGAAAGGCCAAGCTGATTACGTGAACTGGACACTGAAATTCTGGACAGCTGGAGTTAGGCAGGATGAATCTAAAGGGCCTGACAAGCAGCACTGTCGTGCTTCTGGAGTCTGTCTAAGCAGAGCCTTATGAACTACTCACCTCAACAGCAGCATCTTAAAAAATGGGCTTGTCTCATCAGCTGGCTTTGCCATCATCCTACTCAGCCTCCTCAGGGCTGTACCGCCTGGGCGTGTGAGCAGCTCCCAGGAGTAACGTGGTGGTGGACCTGGCACCCTTCTTCTGCGAGGGTCCCTGGTTAAAATCCCTTGCTGGGTTGCTGTAGTGGGTTGACTCTGGCTGGATGTCAGGTGCCCACCAAGCTGCTCTGTCACTCCCCCTCTTCAGCTGGGCACTGGAAGAGAAAATATAAGGAAAAGCTCGTGGGCTCTTGGGTTGAAATAAGGACAGGGAGGTCACTCAGCAATTACTGTCACAGGCAAAACAGGCTCAGCTCAGGGAAATTAATTTAATTTATTACCAATCAAACCAGTCTAGGGTAATTAGAAAGAAAAGCAAATCTTAAAACACCTTTCCTCCACCTTCTTCTGTGGCTCAACTTCACTCCTGATTTCTCTGCCTCCCCCCCAGTGACACAGGGGATGGTGAATGGGGGTTGCGGTCACTTTGTCACATGTTTTCTGCCACTCCGTCCTTCTCAGGGACGAGGACTCCTCACACTCTTCCCCTGCTCCAGCGTGGGTCCCTTCCACGGGGTGCAGTCCTCCAGGAACAGGCTACTCCAGTGTGCATCCCCCACAGGGTCACAACCTCCTGGAGCACCCACCTCCTCCAGCGTGGAGTCCTCCATGAGCTGCNCCACTGTGGACCTCCATGGGCTGCAGGAGGACAGCCTGTCTCGCCATGGTCTTCACCAGGGGCTGCAGGGGAGTCTCTGCTCTGGCCCCTGAAGCACCTCTTCCCCCTCCTTCTTCTCTGGCCTTGGTGTCTGCAGAGTTGTTTCTCTCATGTATTCTCTCTGCTGCTGTTTTTGCACAGCAGTTTTTTCCCCTTCTGAAACATGTTACCGTGGAGGCACTGCCACTGTCACTGAGGGGCTTGGCCTTCGCCAGCAGTGAGTCCACCCTGGAGCAGGCTGGCATTGGCCCTGCTGGACACAGGGGCAGCTTCTAGCAGATTCTCACAGAAGCCACCCCTGGAGCCTCCTGGCTACCAAAACCTTGCCATGCAAGTCCAGTAGAGTTGCAATGATGACTGTTCATATCAGACTTGGGAAGGTTTGTGGGTTCGGTTGTTGGTTTCACTTCTCACCCTGGTAGCTGCCTGACAGAGTGTTCTGCTTTTCACCTTTGTTGGCAAGTCTGAGGAAAGACCAGAGGGTAAACACGGTCTGGCAGACCAGTGGGTATTGTAGGTATTTTTTAATACGATGAGGAGCACTCCAGGTGTGATGAGTTCCTCGGTCACTGGTGTAGCAGATCAGAGTACTCGAGTTCCTCGGTCACTGGTGTAGCAGATNCACCCTGGTAGCTGCCTGACAGAGTGTTCTGCTTTTCACCTTTGTTGGCAAGTCTGAGGAAAGACCAGAGGGTAAACACGGTCTGGCAGACCAGTGGGTATTGTAGGTATTTTTTAATACGATGAGGAGCACTCCAGGTGTGATGAGTTCCTCGGTCACTGGTGTAGCAGATCAGAGTACTCTGTACCAGTATTTCAGCAGTGCTTTCCTTTTCCACAGCACTGCTCATCCGAAGGGCTTGAGCATGGTCTGTAGCACCCACTGGCCAAGCAGCTAAGGGCCACGTACAGTTAGTACCAGCCTCTGTTGTGATCTCTTACACATTCTGTGCTTACCAACGCTGCAGACCCACGTGCAGAAACCTCCAGTGCTGTGGAAGGGCGTCCACCACCCAGGCTAAAGATGAGGAGCAGCAGAGAAGAAGAGAGGAGGGGCCACACGGGATGTGTGCGTGGCCAAGCAGACAACACACACTGCCAAATAAACACAATTTTCTTCATTTGTGGGGAACTTGGACAAAGAATTGAAGCCAATGGAGTGTGACGGTGGAAAAGCACTTGTTAAAACTAGATGTGCTTTCTCCTTTGCCTTGTTCACCCCGCATGAGGAATGGGAGCAGGCAGATGAACGTCTGTGCAGTCAGGGAACGTGCTGTGCACCTGGAAGCTTGTCAGCTTTCTCGGTTAGCTCTAACCCAACTTACTTACCTCCACCTGGCATCTGCCATACAGTCAGGTGGGAGAAAAGGGATCTATCTGTGCCTTACCTAGGCTCTTTGCAAACCAACCCTTGCCCAGGTCACTGCCCTCCACCCTCCTCTCTTTTTCTCTTCTGTTTTCACTGGACCATTCCCCGATGCGTTGCTGGTCACAGGAGCAGTGTCCTTTCCCTGACCAGCCCTGTGCCATGGTACCTTGTTCACCTTTTCCAACTGCAGTAATATGTAGGAGCACAAACATCACCGCTGCGATGGGGAATCACAGGCAGGGTGTTTGCTGCTGTCAGCGAGGTTTGGATGAGTTATGTGTAGTTGTTCTGTCTCTTTTCAGCTCTGGGAACAGTCCAGCCAGAAGGGAATCATTAAGTGTGGGGATGAGAATGCAAGTGTCTAAAGTTTGGCTCTTGCTGCAATGGGTTCTCTGCAGCATCAGCCAATGAGGCTGGCAGCTCTTGCCAGGGACACTGGAGCTCTGCCTTCCTAGGGAGGTGTTCTCATGGAAAGCTGCCCGAGAGCTGGGTACACAGAGAGGGGACAGCATATGAGCTGTGACAGAAAGCAATGCATTGGAGTGCTCCCAGAGCAGCTGGCTCCCTGCTCCCAGGCTGCCTGTCTGGAGCAGGGTCACAGCCTCCCTTTTGTGCAGAGCCATCCAAGGCCTTGAGTAAGAGGTAACTGGTCAAGAGGCTGTGTGACTCTGAAGTGAGGCATTCAAACAATTACATTTGCACAGAAATCCCAAGATTTAAAGATTTTCTTTTAAACAACCAGTGTAAGACCAGGTAGGTCATCTACTCACTGATCCACAGATCGGAACCAGACAACCACCTCCACTGATTAGTCCTCCAGAGACTGAAGAGGCTCAGGCTCTTCAAATGCTTGCACTACAGACAAAAATAAAAACAACTTAGATTTTGTGATCCAGTCTTAACAAAGCTGTATTTGAAACAGGGCTTGGTTAATTATGTCATTGCCACAAAAGCATCCTGGAGCTGAGACCGACTGAAGCACTCAGTACTGAGGGATTAGCCCAGACACAACCACCACATGTTGTCAGAAGCCCCAAATGCAGAATTTAGCCCGGGACAGCTCAAACCCTTTCTTTCAAGATTTGAGACCAATTCTGGCCAGAACTGCCCATTCAGAGAGGAGCTGAGCTGAAGGTACACAGCATCTTATTGTAGTTTAAAAAAAAAGAAGAAAAAGAGAGATGTCAAAAGGAATGAAAGGAGTATGACTGCTGTGAGTGCCAGTAACTGTGCAAGCCAGCAGTGAGGCTCTTGGCAAAGCTTTCCAGCAAAGCAGGGGGGATCAGTGCAATCTCTGCCCCTTCTCATCGCCAGAGTCCCTCACTTTCGTAGCCAGAAGTCCTGCGGTGACTGAGCCAATCTTGGTTAGAAAGTGACCTTTCAAGAGCTCTCTGGGGTTCACAGATTTCTTGATTAACTGTCACTTTAATATTTTTTTAGGTTGCTGCTCTGGTTGTTGTATCTAGATAAGCCCTGAAGCTGTTAATGCTCTCCCAGACAATGGAAGCACACATTTGGGCACAGCATTGGTTGCATCCTGGTAGCAGACTAACCTGGCTAATGAAACAGTAATGAAATATGTTGTATCGATTCCTCCCCCTCTCCTTGCTGAGGGCAATCCCTTTGTCTTTGCTCTGCTAAGTACATTCAGCACTTTGATTTCTGCATCTCTCTGTGTTTTTAATACATCACAGAGCCCAACAGCAATTTTAATGTGGCAGCAAACTTACAGCCAGATCTGCAGTATTCTAGAGAATATTTTTGTGACTCAATATACTTGTGGATCTTCTAGATTCACTCTTTTATAACAAACACATGGGGTTTGTTCTGGTCAAGCAGAATATAGGTTTTCAAGTCCTTTATATGGAAAGGTTGTGTCGGATCCAGGATCCTGAGGACACAGGTTGAGTATTCACAGCTGACAGCCCCATTTCCTTCCTCCTTTTCGAGCAAAAGAAAGCCAGGCAGGTCTGTAACAGCTGGAGCAAGGAGAGCCTGGAAAGGCAAAGTGGGTCATGGAAAGCAGCTCTGTGTATCACACTCTCTTTTGTTGTCCATGTTCTCCTCTATGGGAGGCCGGTGGGACAACACGGCCTCAAAGGAAAACAGATCTGTGAGTTCAGCTTGGGTCTGCCTCACCTGCCCGTGCAAAAAGCAGCGAGGGGGGTGTCACCCCTCTCAGCACTGTCCCAGCCAAGGTGGATCTGCTGGTGAGAGCAGGACAAGGAAAGCAGAGAGGAACAAAGCCCACGCTTCCTTGGATGGGCTCCTTCCAGCCACCTGGGAACTGCTCTTCACCCGCTCATCTGTGGGAGCAGGACCATGGGTGCAGGAGGTGCTGCTGCTGGGCACCGTGCCTTGCCCAGGCATCTCCCATGCCCTTCGCCTGCCCTTGCAAAGTTCTTGCCGACAGGCAGCTATGGTGGTAGCACACACTGCTGTGCTGACACATGTGACTTGTTCCTTCTGCTTCAGCCTTTGCTGCCGGTGTGCGGTTTGTATGGTGGATGCTCCCTCTCCCTGGTGGTCACAGAGAAGTGTGTGTGTGTTGAGGAAGCAAAGCTGATTTTTGGCCAGCAGCTGCTGAACTGTCCCATTCCTCTGTGTGCTGCTAGGACTGAGAGAGCACAGCACGTTTTTCTCAGTTGTTTCATTAGATTTATGTGTTTTCAAGGCACGTGTGTGTTTTTAGGCAAAAACCACATGCAGAGTAGCCCTGTGAATGGCCCTGCTCTGACCCAGGCACTGGGAACCCATTGCGACTCCATCCCTGAGCAACGAATCCCCACACTGCACCCTTACACCAGTCCTGGACTAAAATTCCTGCAGGCTCAGGGACAAGTTTGCACACCATAGTTTCCAGTGGAGGGGTGAAAAAACAACCGGGACCCCTCCCAGCCAACTGGGACCTTGGCCTCAGGAGGGTTTTGCGTGGAGGGATGTGTGTCGGTCCTACAGAGCACCCGGGCAGGCCTTCCCAGCAGCTGAGCTTTCCTGGAGCATCAGGTCCATCTGCAGACCTGCCTTCTCCCAGCATCAGCCTCTCGTGCCTGATCCAGCCCTGGGGCACTGCAGTGAAGCTGGCGGAGGGTTTGTCCTGTCTTTCTCCTTATCCTTCACCAGGAATGTGGAAAAAAGGGACATGGTGGTGTATAGTGCTACACACCTTAGACACCATGGAGGTTTCCTGATCTGTGGGCTATTGCAGAGGGTGCAGGTGGTTGCAGGGCCATGGGAAGTGGAGTGGCAGAGTCTGGAGGCACTTGTGTGTCAAATCTTGCCAATCTTTTTGCCTTGTAGAAGCTCAATGCTGTTTTAAGCCACTGAAGTATGAATTTAGACTCTGTATTCCTTGGAAATGCAGAATCCACCTTATCGTGTGCAGCTTTAGTCCCAGTGATCATACTTCTTGGTTTAAAGTCACAGAATTGCAGTTTCATCCTGTGACGTTTCCTGTCTGTCCCTGCTGCAGTGCTGGCCTCCGAGCAGGGAGCAGCCCCCCACCTGGAAAGCCAGTGCTAAGGTGAAACCAGGTGAGAGTTTGGACTTTTTCAGCTAACCCTCAGGAGGGATGGAAGTGATCAGGCTAGATGATGACATACAAGATTTAAAGTCAAGTGAGTTGCAACCTTCTCCACAAAGCATCAGCCAAACTTATGGATAACTTGATCCTGGTCCAAACCAACACAGCAAAGCCATCACCAGCCCTGGGAAGCGCAGGCTTGACCCCTCCGTTGTTTGCTAACCCTGGATGACATCTAGAAGTACTCCTCTTCCTACTCCACTGGTTCTGTGGATATTCATTGGAGAAACACTGTCGATTCCTGGGAGTTCCCCACAGAAAGACAATTTAAGGGCTGAATGCTGGAAAGTGTCAGGATGCCACCTGGGTTTCAGCTGCAAGTGCAGGGATGAAGTTCCTCAGAATGAGGAACAGGGATTCTGTTCCTCAGAGTGAGGAACAAAGAGGGCAATGTGTAAAACCAGATTAAAGGAAAATGAAAGCCTGGCTTAATCTGCAGTTGTATCTTCACGTCCTCACTGTGCTGAGCTGTTGGAGGGGCTACAAAGTTGTGGCAGAGGAAGCAGCTGGGGGTGTGGCAGACACTGGTCTTCTGTGAGTTAGAGGTAGGATAGGCATGGCCGGATCAAGGAGAGATGTCAGAGATCTCTCAGAGTTGCATCTCTGTCTAACCATCAAACAGCTGGTTTTCAATTAAACCTTTTGATTTAGGAATTTATTTATCTTTAAAGATGCTTGCCTGGTTTTTTTCAGACTTGAGGAAGACTCAGAGGGCTCATATCCCTTTTTTTCCCACTTCAACAAAGGTATTACTTGTCCCTACAAACCCCACTGCTCCTGCTTTCCTATGGGTTTGCTGAAATTCCAGCTGGTTACATGCCTGTCACGACACTTAATACACTTATGGGCTAAGATGGACTGTACATCTCTCCCATATAAGTTATACATTCTATATATTCACTCTATATATCCTATGTATTCTGAAGCCCAAGTACACCTGTGGCCCAACAGCAAACATTTTAGGTCAGACGTTTTTATCTACTAATTGATCTTTATTTGCATACCTGTTACTGTGGAGAGCCTGGCCATAGGAAACACTACCCCATGTGAGGGATTTGGTCCCTAAAGTCTGATCAGCTCTCGACAGGATGCTCTCTGTGACCTCTGGGCTCTAGGGGACAAAAACCAGGCTAAAATCAGGGTTTCTTCTTGCTCTCCCATGACCTGAAGTGCAACAGTGCTTTCTGTGTGGGATGCGCCATGCTGCTGGGGTTGCTGAGGAGGGGATGGGGACTTGATCCCCCATGGTGATGACTTCTTGTGGATGCAGCTTTGCCTCCATGCAGCTGCAAACCAAACATTTCCTTACATTTGAATCGATATGTTCCTCTTGATGCTAAAGCTGGAGTTCACAGGGAGTTGAGTGGGGCCTGAGAGCCCCCCATGGTGGGGGTGCAGCAGCCTGACCTGTGACCCCAGGTGGGTACTGGATGTCCAGCCACCCCAACCCCGAGCATTTCTGGAGCTCTCGCCGTGGCACCAGCATGGTGGGGATGGAGCCTCCTGTCACAGATGAGGGGGTCAGGATGAAAAGGAGGGGCACAGGCATTCCCAAGGAGAGGGCAGAAGTTTGGTCAAGGTGGGATGGTGGCAGCAGAAGGACAGTGCTTTGGGGAGCAGAGCTGGAGGGGAGCTGGTGGCTGGTGCTGAGGAGTGTGGTGCTCAGCCCTGCCAATGACTCAGCCGGTGGCCTCTGGTCCTCCTGCCTCCCCGAGGCTGAACCTGGGGCCATTCGTGGTCATGCATGAAGCCTTCATGATGCATAACTTGTCTGGCCGTGGTCCTGTCACCGCTCTGGATGCTCAGCATGGCTGCTGGCTGCTCAGGCTTGTGACCAGCTCTCTGAGAGGAGTCACCTCTGGGGTGTTTGGTCCTGCAGGACCTGGTTCTTTGAAGTCCACACCCAGCCTGTCCTGTGGTGTGTGACTTGGCCACTGGCCGCCCCAGAGACCCTTCCCTCATGCCTGTCACACATTGCCTGAGCTGCTGATCACAGCCCCATGGTCTGCTCACCCCGTGTCTGGGCAGCAGGGCAGGGCCTGGGGTGCTCAGCAAGGCAGAAGGTTTTGCTGCTGCCTCTCCAGAGGAGGTTGATGACCCCGAGGGCAATCCCCTGCCATTGTGCCCTGGGTAATGGGAGTGTTGGGGGTCTCTGACTGCACTGGGGGCTCCCCACCCTGAGATGTGAGCTCTGGGGAACCAATGAGGCATTTATGGCAAACATCTGGAAAACCATGTCCTCCCCATCACCACCATGCCGGAGCTCCCCTGCACCCAGAGCTGCCGTGCCCCAGCCCTGCCCTGCACCCCCACCCTGCCCTGGCCAAACCCCACCCTGTGTGCTGCCTGGTGAAGGGTGAGAGTACTGGGGTGCATCCTGCCCTGCTGGGGTGCACCCTGTCCTGCTGGGATGCACCTTGTCCCATTGGGGTGTACCGTGTCCTGCTGAGGTGCACCTTGTACTGCTGGGGTGAGCCTTGTCCCGTTGGGGTGCACCATGTCCCATCGGGGTACACCCTGTCCTTCTGGGGTGCACCTTGTCTAGTTGGGGTGAGTCGTGTCCCTCTGGGATGGACCCTGCCCCATCAGGGTGCACCCCCTGCCCGCCTCTACCCATGGTGGCTATTACTGTCCTCTCCAGGAGGAACCCCGGGGTCAAGGGGGAGGGGAGCCCTCCCCGGAGGGTGGTGCTCCAGCCTGTGCTGGTGCCACCCCAGCCGCCCATGTGCCGGGTGTGTTGTGCCATGCTCTGGAGATGGCTGGGATGTCCACCAGGTAGCCACGGTCATTTGTGGGGGGCTGGAGGAAGGCAATCGCAAGCTGGGCACTGCCCCACCAGCCCCGCACCCATGTGTCCCTCCATCTGCCTGCCCACCGGCTCCCCCACCCACTGTGAATGCCAGGTGGGAATGGCGCTGGGCCACAGAGCAGGGAGGGACACACGGACAGAGCCTGGTGTTGCCCCGGTCCCCTAGCACCCCACCTCCTGCTTTGCTGCTTCCCCAGCAGCCGTCAGGCACCAGTGGGTGTGATGGCCATGGTGGGGACACACGTCTGGGCAGTGTGGCCATGGAGGGACTGGCCCAGGCTGAGCAGGGTGGCTGGAGGAAGCTCTGAGGAGGTGCTGTCCCTCTCCCAAACCTGTCTCTCCAGCTCCTTGCCACCCTGGTTCTACTCGCCTGACCAGATTCCTTCCGCCAGGTCACCCCAGTTTTTGTCCCCAGGGTGATACCCCGTGTTCTGGCCAATGCCTGCCTTGGCTCAGCTGCCTGCTCTTATGGGAAGGTCTGCTGGACATGGTCCTTATTCACATGGCCCATGCCAGTGCCAGTGCCACTTCACCGTGCTAATGCCACCCCGCTATGCCAGTGCCACCCTGCTATGCCAGTGCCAACCCACCGTGCTGGTGCCACCCCACTGTGCCAGGAGGTCAGGGGTTGGGTGGGTGTGGAGGGGATCCTGACTCAGGTGCTGACCTGCTCGCTCTTCTCTGACCCACTGGACCTCAGGGAGCTGGGCAGGGCTGAGCTGCGAGTCGGTCAAATTAATTCATCTTTGTTCTGCTCCAGCTTTATTTCTTCAGATCACTGACAGAGAGAGGCAGTGATGAAAACAGCACCTTCAGCCGCCTGGTTATGGAGCAGCAGACGAGCAGCTGGAGTCCCACTGACTCTGGGGATATCTCACCAAAGAGGGGCACATCGTGAGTGTCCCTCTGTGATGGCAGCAGCCCCTTGAACCAGCCCCGCTGACACCAGCCCCAGTGATGAAATCACAACATTCTGGCTCCATCCCAGTTGCAGACGTTGGGATGCTGAACAAAGCACATCTAAAATACTTTATTGCAACCAAAAGCATGGTTTATGTGCTCCCTGATGCTTTTTTCCATCGTCCCCTCATCACAGGGGAGACTGGGCCTGGCACTTGACTCTGCCTCCAGCTTCACCTTCACACTGCTGCAGTAAATCACAGGAGGTCAGGGGTTGGAAGGGACCTCAAAAGCTTATCCAGTCCACCCCCCCTGCCAGAGCAGGACCACCCAGAGCAGGGCACACAGGGATGCATCCAGTCGGGGTTTGAATGTCGCCGGAGAAGGAGACTCCACAGCCTCTCTGGGCAGCCTGGCCCAGTGCTCTGTCACCTTACAGTGACAAAGTTCTTCCTTATGTTCACCTGGAACCTCCTGTGTTCCACCTGCCACCCGTTCCCCCTTGTCCTGTCACTGGCCATCACTGAGAAGAGCCTGGCTGCATCCTCCCTTGCAAAGACCCTGTGTACCCGGGGCAGGACACTGGAGCTGGCTCTGCCGCTCGTGCCTGCCCTGGCTGCAATCTCAGCCGCCTCTTGCATCATCTCACCGGTGGCCTTTGGTTGCAGAAGAGCAGGAAGTAAAAAGGGTGTCATAGTCCCGTGAAGGACAGGTGAGGATGGGAACGCCTGACATGGCTTGTGGGAGCTTATCTGTACCATACCATGACACAGTGCTATGGAAGAAGTCATTCAGAAGGTCCGGGCCACCCAGGAAGGGCTGGTCACAGATTTGGAGGTGTGTTTGCGTTTCTGATATTGCAAAACCAGCTTCCTCGGCACCCAAAACCGAGCTGCTGTGGCTGGAGGTCAGGAAGGGCCAGTGTGAGTCAGGGGTAGAAGTGCCCGGGAAGCACCTGAGCTCCTGAGGGCAATGCTGTGGGGAGCAGCACCTCTTCCCCAGCCCCTGCGCTGCACCGACTGCGTCAGGCATGCCTGGCAAAGTGTGTATTTACCTAAAAATCCATGAATAAAGTGCATCTGCATCAGGTGATGAAGCCAGCCTCATGCCCCAGGAGTGACTTTGTCCCCAAAATAGACCCCCCTGCTGAGGTGAGGCTGTTTCTCTGTAGCTTGGATCTGCCACTGGCACCAGTGGAGGACGGTGCTGGGCTGCCAGGGCTCGCTCAGGCTGCAGTCAATGAGCTGTAAGGACTTCAAAGGGTCTTGGACCTTTCCCAAGGAGACTTTCCTACCTTATTTTAAACAGATAGCAAGGCTTGGCCCAATCAGACACATTTTATGAGTTTCCTCCTGTCATTGTCTCAATCCTCATGCTCAGGGGAGGGTTTTTTTAATCCCGGGAGCTGGTGGCCAAAAATCACAATGTCAGAAATGCAGAGAGCTGCTGGATCCGCTTTGGTGCCCATCGAGAGCTCTGGAGATCTTCTCCTGCCAGACCAGTGCCTGGGGACCACCTGCATGGGCGAAATTCCCCTTCTCCTCCTGCCCACCAGTGCTCACCACTGCTCCCCTGGCCACGCTTGCCCTCCTCAACAACTTACATGCCCAGATGGCTCGGTCACTCCTGTACCTCCATGGGCCAGGAGATGAGGGAGCAGTGTATTTATCAGGCCAAGGTGTCAGCAGGGTCTGGCGGGCTGCAGGAGGAAAAAGTCCACATTTTGGATTGGCTTTGGCTTTAAAGCCCCAACCTGGGCAAGCAGAGACCCACTGGGGACAACTCATCTGCAAAGTGCTGGGGGCAGCAGCTCCTGCTCGGCCGGAGAGGTGCTGCTGAGCTCAGGGCTGCCTGGACCCCCCGGCCCCAGAAGCTTTTCAGCAGGTCGGTGTTCCATACTGGGCAGGGCAGAGGGAAGGGTGAGGCTTTCACAGGGCTGTGAAGTGCCAGAAAACTGGAAGACCCTTGCCTGCACCGTCCCCTCTGAGTTAAACTGACAGCAAGGCCTTTGCTGAGGTGCAGGGTGATCTGGGCAATCTGGTGGCCAGGGGAGGTGATTCGTGTGCAGGCTGCTGTCACATGGTGGTGGCAGCAGCAGAGCCTGGTTGGTGGCACTCTCTGCAGCGTGACCTCATGCCCATGCCTTCACAAAGCCGGGGCAGATCTGCTGTGGAAATCTCTTGCACAGGGGATGTGTTCCCCTGGGTCAGAGCCCGGGCTTGCTGTCTCTCCTCCATGGGCTGGGCACTCACCCTGGCAGCACCCGCAGGGCTAATGACCTTGGTCACCCACTTTCAAGTGCCCTGAGAGCCGTGGCAGAGCCACGGGGTGCTGCACCCAACCAAAGTGTGACACAAACCCGCCCTGAACACGTCAGCTGGGACGGGGGTGGGCCTTTAACAGTCCCATCTGTCCACAGTGACACTTGGCTGTGCACCGGGCTGGCCAGTGCTGCAGCTGGGGGCCAGAACCTTTTTGTCTATATTTAGTGCATTTTTCAGATAACCTTCTTGCTCTATTTCTGGGCCCCTTTTTGCTCTTGTGCTCAGCTGTCTCACAGGTTCCAAGGCTTTCCATTCTCAAGGCCTTGAGATATCCAAATGTCTGGAAGGGGCTTGAGGAGAAGGCAGGCAGGTGGACTTTTTGGCTTCTTTGTTAATATTCTAAAAAAGGTAAGAAAATTGTCTTTTTAAGCATTTTGACGGAGCAGCTAATCCTAGAAATTGTAAAAAGCCTTTGCCACCTCTCCCTTCTTCCAACAAGACCTTCAGGAGAACCAAAACCCAGGCTTCATGTGTGGGATGGGGAGCAGATGCCAGGGGCATCTTCTGCCTTGGGTGGGTTTTGAAGGTTTCATCTCCATGTGAGTCATGGAGAGAGCAGAGGGCTCTGAGGGCAGTTCCAGTGATGGGTCCTTACAAAGGCTGCTGGGGCCAGGCTCGGTGGGAGCCACCCTCCCAGTGGGAAGCTTGGCCAGCAGGACCAGGGCGTCTGCCAAGACCCAGTGGAAATGCCTGAGAGCAGAAGCCTCCATGGCAGCCTGTGTTTTGCTCTTTTTAAGGTCAGCTCCTTGGAAAGTGCCATGCTTGGGCAGGCCACCACCTGAGGAGCAAACTGGCAGGCACACGTGTCCCCAGCAGCCACGTGCTAGTGTGACGGGCCAGCACAGTGCAGCGCCCCAAGGGCTGGGGGAGCTTCGCCCCCTTGGCAGCTCACCGTGTTCCCCCCATTATGTCACAGCTCTCCAAGGTTTCAAAAAGCAGCTCCAGTTCCTGAGATCACGGTGTGGGGTCCTGCAGGTCAGCCCAGCCCAGCCCCGTCCCACCACGGTGCCTGAGCCAGGCTGGGAGAGCACTGCCGAGCTATCGCCACGTGTCCCACCACGCTCTGCGCTTCATCTACAACTGGGACCCATAAGATGTGGCCCAGAGGCAGGAGGTGACCAGGGCTTGTGTGTATTTTCAAGTCCTATATGTGTCAGAGGTCTCAGGATGGTGCCCAAAGAGCAAGGGAAAAACTTTCCCCTTGTCCTCTCCTCGAATCTGGAGCCCCATCTCCTGTGTCACTGCGATCCTACGTCCCATCCCGGCTCCCAGGGAGGGTGACACAGTTCTCCAGTGAGCTGCCAGGGCACACATGGCAAGACTCTACCTTGCATCAGTCATCTGGGGGAGGATTTTCAAAATGCCACAGAGTCCTTGCAGGCTTTCAGCCCTCTGTCACTGAGCTCCGCGGTGTTTATCACCACCCCAGGCACACAGCCGGGGTCAGCCAGGGCTCCGGGAAGGGCAGAGCTGCTCTCTGGGGTCATGGTCCCCAGTTTCACACCGCCCCTGTGTAGGAGCTGTGCTCCTTCCCTGGGCTGGTGCCATGGCCACTGGTGTTGCTGCCAAGCAGCATTGCTGGCCTGGCTGGAAATAGCCTGAAACTAATTTTAACCTTGGCGGTGTTGTATTTTCCAGGTCATGGGGGTGGGTGGTGGGGCACACTCTGTGTGCAGGGATGTGCGGCACATGGGCATCCGCACGGACGGGGGAGGCACCATGGGTGTGATGACAGGGATCTGTTCCTACCACCTCAGCACAAAACCAGGCTGTGGATTAAGAGAAGACTTTAGTGTTCCCTTCCTCCCCTCAATATAGCGAAACCTGCCCAGGGCAGGACATTTATAGCTGCCCGCTCTTCTCAGGAGCTCTCTTGGGTTTCACTCCTGGGTGACACCTGGGAGCGTGCTGTGGGGCTGCTGCAGGCAGCTGAGAGGAGGTTGCAGTCGTCCTGCCCTGCACAGGCTGCACAGCCCCAGGCTCCTGTGCTCTGGAGCCAGCGCTGTGCCAAGGCAGGGGTGCAGCTGTGGTGCCAGGCGCCTGCAGCACCCACCTCATGCTCCTCAGAGCCACCCCATCCCTCTGGGACCAGCAGCTGGGGGAGATCTTTCAGCCTTCTATCGTGTTGCTTCTGGTGGTATCTGTGCTGTAAGACTCCAAAGCCTTTACTGCAGCCGCAGGAGCTTGACAAGGAGGAAAGTCCCTCCTCAGGAGAGGTGTCATGTGCTCCAGGCTCTCCATCAGCTCCACGGGTCCCCATTTCTCACACCTGGCTTTACAATCTTGCTTAAAGAAGGAGATAAAGAGCTGCTCAACAGGGTCCCGAGAGCAAGGGACTCTCCGGGGAGAGACTCTGGGCTGAAGTGCTGAATGGGCAGGCAGATACCAGGGAGGGCAGAAACCCTCCCAGCATCATGGGCCAGCTCAGGGGCAGCACTTGGGAAAAACTATGGGCAGCCAGTCCCTGTACCGCGGGGAGAGCCAGGCCAGGGCTCGGCGCTGCAGCAGCACCACGGTCCCTTCTCGCCCCAAGCAGCTGCAGAGGGCAGGTCCTGGCTGCCTCTGCCTCCTGGTGCAGGGAGTGAGGGCTGAGGCACCGTGTCAGGAGCTGCCCACTTTCCTAACTGGCACAGCATGGTCTGGAGACACCGTAAAAAGAGTTCAGGTGACTCATGGCAAGGACAGCCATTGGCACAGCTGAGACATTACCTGGAACGGATCCTCCAAGGCTGTTATTTGGCTGAGGGTCACACTGAGTGCTGGACACACCTCTCCTTGTCCCAGGGGTCCTACTCCAGCAGATGGTAGAAAACTCACTAATGAGGAAAGAGAAGGTGGAGCAGAGTTGGTGCTGGTGACCTGGTCAGGGCATCGTGCAGCGTGGCCAACCCAGAGCTGCTCCTGGCACAAGGCCCTTCCCAGGATGCTCTGGGGACCCTTTTCTCTCCACATCAGGACAAAACCTAACTGCAGGACAGAAAATTCCTCTGGAGGGGGTGATGGGTTCGCTTTTCCCCACTTTACTCAGACCTTCTGGGAGGAGGATGCCCGTAATGAGGCTTTGCCTGTGCAGTTTGGGTGGCAGCATGGGCACTGGTAGAAAGCCCAAGGGAACATCTTTGTCTACACACCAGAACCGGACCATGTCACCACATCTCCATGTCACAAAGTCACCGTGGTGGCAGCCAGCAGCAGTGTCCCTTGCAGACACCAGCTGCTAGGACAGGCATAGTGTGACACTGTGTTGGGAGGCACAGGGACCAAGGGGAAGGGACATGTCTGGATGGCACCAGCAGGAGAACTGGTTGGCCTGGGCCATACTGCTCTGACCCACCTCTGGAAAGCCTCAGCTGAGCCAGCAATGCTGGGTACCCAAAGAGGAGTGATTCTTCTCCCCTGTAATTCCCCATCCTCTGAAATGGAAGACCTGGGTTTCGTTTTATTTGCTTATAATTGTCCTGGATTGAATTTGCATGGAGGAAGTTCCTGCCACTTGTCCTAGGAGGGACTTAAAATAAATTGCTACAAATAAATGGCCCTGTGAGCCAGTGGAGCTGAGGTAGGGTGAAGGCCCATGGTCACGGCGACTCAGTGCCTCAGCCCAGTGGGGGTTGAGTTCAGTCTGGGAACTCCCAGGGCTCCTGCTCCAACAGGCAAGGAATAAACAAGTCCAGATGGGACCTTGGGCAGCCTGGCTGGGCGATCAAGAGTAAAACAGCAACTGTCGTCATTATCTTGTTGACTTCTTCAACATCATCACCATCATTTGCTCTTTCAGCTGCAACCCAGCTCTGGAGTCCTCAGCACAAGGACATGGAGCTGTTGGAGCAAGTCCAGAGGAGGCCACAAAAACATCAGAGGGGTGGAGCAGCTCTGATATGAAGGCAGGCTGAGGGAGTTAGGGTTGTTCAGCCTGGAGAAGGCTCTGGAGAGACCTTATTGTGGCCTTTCAGTACATAGTGGGCCTGTAAGAAAGATAGGAACAGACTTTTTGGCAGGGCCTGTAGTGATAGGAGATTTAGACTAGGTATTAGGAAGAAATTTTTTACACTGAGGGTGGTGAAACACTGGCCCAGTTTGACCAGAGAGATGGGAGATGGCCCACCCTGGAGATGCTGAAGGTCAGGTTGGGTGGGGTTCTGAGCAACCTGATGTGGTTGAAGATGTCCCTGCTCACTGCAGGGAGGTCTTGGACTGATGGCCAAGACCTCATCTGGCACAAGACAAATATGTGGCAGGAGTCAAAAGAGCCCAAAACCCTTGTGTGAGAGCTGACAGCTCGCAGGTTCCTTGATTCACCCAGCCTGGACACACAGAGGACCTCAGCCACTCTGGCGTGACCTGCCCCAACCCAGCGGGCTGCAGCACTGCCGGTAACCAAGTCATGGACAGGCTTGGACTTCTACTGGCCTTGCAGGCAACCCAGGACCACCTTTGAGTAAAGAACCACTGGGCAGAGCACCGGCCACCTCATGACACCTATCTGGAGGGGTTCGCTTCCAACCCAGGAGCAGGTGAAAGAGGCAGAGCTGTGTGAGCCCACCCCTGGAAAACCCAACTGTCTGATTTATAAGAGCTGCAAGCCTGTGGTGTTGCTGAAGCCACTCAGAGGGTGTCAGAGGTCTGGGGGACTCTATAGTCCTGAGGCACCCAAGGGCCTCCAGGGTCCTTGTCCAGACTGGCTGGAGTCAGTAGGACCTTAGGAAGAGCAAGCCTTGTGCTGGCATGCATTCCTCACCTTGAGGTGCTCTCTGGGGCATTGCCCCCCAGTGCACACTCACCCTGTGGAGCACACACTTGCCTCTGTGGAGAACAACCCCCCCCTACAGAGAACATCCCCTCCATGGAGAACATCCCATCCCTATAGAGCACATCATGCCCCTGTGGAGAACATTCCACCCCTATGGAGAACATTCCATCCCTATGGAGAACACCCACCCCTATGAAGAACATCCTATCCCTATGGAGCACATCCCACACCTATGGAGCACAACCCACCCTTACGGAGAACACCCACTCCTATGGAGAACATCCCACCCCTATGGAGCACCCCCCACTGTTGTGCTCGGTCCCTTGCTGTGGGGGCAGTGGCCATGGCTGCCTGCACCCAGGCTGATGAGGTTACTCCACACTGAGACACAGACCTCAAAATGGCCCTGGGTCAAATTACTGGGCTCACCTCCCCACCTGCTATTTCCTTCTGTCCCAAAGCCAAGGGAGAAGCTGTAGAAAACAAGGTGTCAGTCAAAGGGTGCCCTGAGTCAGAGAGCTCCTGGGCTGGTGTCACGTGGGGCTGGGCATGGCAATGGGCTCTTGCAGCGTCCCCAGCTGGGAGGGACACCGCACCCCGGCTGGGTGCTGCTAGGGAAGGCAGCCAACTTCTCCCCTGGTGACTCCCCCAAGGTATCTGCCTCCCTGGGCAGCCTTCCCGAGGGGACACCGCTGACTGGACAAGAGCTGATCTGCAATCCTGTTTTCTAAAGATGTTTTGGTGTCTCCTGGCAGAAAGCTGCTGGTGACCCAAATTCTAAATATAGAAGCAAGTCCAATTTTTTTGTAATGAATGCGAAATGTCCGTACCACACTCATCTTTGGAAAATGGATCCTTTTGTCAGCAAAGTGCAAACATAACACCCAGATGTCTTCCAAGTGAGGTCACCTCCTGGCTGTGGTCATTCTCGGAGTACTCTCATGGTTATTTGCTCTAGGTAAACTCCTCTATGCTCCTTCACTGCTGGAAAGCTCAGAGCATCCAGCAAATCCCAGGCCTGGGGCTGCAGGTCTTCATGTGATGGACCATCCCCTTCTCAGGTGATGGGCAGTTCCTCTGGGACTAAAGCATGGTGTGAAGCCTGCCTGCTGCCCACTCCTCAGGCAGAGCAGCTGGGCAAGGCTGGAGGGCCAGGCTGCTGTCATTTCCCCACACCCCTGGGTGCCACATGGCCTGTGGGCATCTATTGGTGGCACAAAGTTTTCTTGGGGCCGGAAGGCTGTGGTTGCTCCATAGGTGTGATCAACATCCCTCTCTGGTGCACCTCGCTCAGGCTGGCATCTCTTGTCCAGCCCCAGCAGCACAGGGCAGCTCCTGCCCATTGCAGAGCACGTGGCTGTCCCAATCCCACAGGCACACAATGTGTCCCCAAGGGAGGGTCTGTCCCCAGCCTTAAACAATCACTGATTAATACTGATGGACCTTCCTCTGGCCGCTGAACCCCAGCGAAGCTCCACTAAGATTTCCCAACAGCTGGTAGTTTTGCCCAGTTTAAGTGAATTTTGAGAGGAGTGAGTAGAGGCAGAGCTGACACCCATGGGCACACCTCCTGTCCCCAGTGCCACCACTTGAGGGGCCAGAGCTGCTCCAAAGGGGAGCAATGAGGATTTTTAATGATGTAAAACAGCTTGTGTTGCCTTGACCTAGGACACAGAAAACCAACCAGGCAGGAGCTCCCAGGCAAAGCCACCCCCAGGGACAGGCAGCATGGGAACAGCAGCTGGGGGAGCTGAGGCATGGCAGGCACACGGACACATGTGGGTTATTGGTGGCACCTCTCAGTCTGCTACACTGGGGCTGGATGGGTGTCAGGGTTCCTGGGCACATCCCCAGGTCCTGGGGTTGGGGCCCTGAGGGCTGGCAGTGGGATGAGGGTGGCCAAGACAAGGTGTCCTGGGAAGGAGAAAGAGCAGCTTCTGCGCATTTCGTTTTCCTGCTCGGTGTTGTGTGTGTTTGAGGAGTGTCTCTGTACAGTGCACATCTGCTTCTCCATTAACTCCTCTTCCCAGTCCCGCCTGCAGACTTTGCAAACAGCAGCAATCCACATGGATCAAATGGATTGTGGCCTGCAGGCACCTGGAAGCCTGCTCTTGACCCATACCCCCAGGCCATGCAAGGCCACGGGGGTGAAATTCTTCTGCACTGTGCTCAGCAGTTACCTGTGTGACACAGCATCACAAGGAGCAATGACTGGGGCAGTGCTCCCCAGGAGCGTGTGCTCCTGCACTGCTCCTGCAGGGATGCCAGGAGCACCATCTGCCTGGGGTACAGCGAGGTGACTCTGGAATGTGTAGGGAAAGCAGAGCAGGCAGCTGGGGCTGGAGGGACGCCTGGGACACCCTTGCTCAGCCCATCCCAAATGCTGGAGACATGTTCTTGGAGGGCTTTGCAGAGATACATTCTTACTATTATTCCTCTTCTTTTTTTCAGAAGTTTTGGGTAGCTGGACCCAGTATCCTTTTTACTTTTTTTACTGAAGGACAAGTAAACGATGAGAGCCCTGGATGGTTTGCGTGGCACTTCTTGGGAGAAATGAGGGACGTGCATTACACACCAGACCTGCACCTTGCCAGGAGCTACCAGCGCTGCTTCCCAAAACCTCTCAGATGAAGCATAACCAATGTGGTCACCATCCTATTCTCCGCAGTCACCCAAGCACACGAGCACAGCAGAGCCCGAGGCACCGGCTGGTGCAGGCTCACGTGGTGACACACTGAGGCCACAGTGAGCTCTCCATTACCTGCGGGCAGGTGATGTGCAGTCAGCTGCCTGCTCACTCGCTCCAGGCACAGCCACCAGCCCTTGCAGGTCAACTCACTGCAGCGTGACTTTCCTCAGCAGCCTGATGGCCAAGGCCACCTGGGCCCCAAAGTCATCCCCCTTGTTAGGGTGGGTGTCCCTGCATCCCAGCCCAGGGTGCCACAGAGAAGTCACTGGGGTTTTCTTTCCCTTATTCAGTGTCAACAGCCACTGCTGTCCCTGGGGACCAAGGAGAGGGGCACTGCAACACCCACAAGCTCTCCTTGCTGGTCTGTGGCACAGCTGAACGGTGTGGACCCCAGCTCAGGGAGGCAGCTCAGTCACTGCAGGCTTGCAGGCACACAAGGGCTGGGTGACCACAGCTTCGTGACTGCTGCAGCCTGTGCTGGCAAGATTAAAGTCATTTTCCGCTGGCACACAGGCACAGCCATCACCCATCGCTCGAGCTGCTTGAGCCCACTGACCGCAGCACCCAGGGCCAGGCCCAGCAGCTCCCAGCAGCCTCCTCTGAGGGCCCCGGGATGGTGCAAAGCTGCTTCTCCACTTTATTGTGTTGACAGCTGTTTCCCCCCAGCAATAAATCACTGAGGGGAAAAACCACCCTGAGTGGGGGCTGCCTCCCTTTTCTTTGTAGTAAAATGTCAGGGTGAAGCAGACATTCCCCACCCACCCTGTGTTTGTCCATGGGATTGCCCTGACCCATGTGCAGGATCTTGCCCTGGGCCTTGCTGAACTTCATGAGCTTTGCATGGCCCCAGCTCTCCAGCCTGTCCAGGTCCCTCTGGGGGGCCTGGGGGATCCATCCCCTTCCCTCCAGTGCGTTGACTGCACCACACAGCTCAGTGTTGTTGGCAAACTCACTGAGGGTGCCCCCGATCCCACCATCCATGTAACCAACAAAGATGTTAAAGATAACTGGTCCCAGTACTGACCCCTGAGGAATGCCACTTGGACATCGAGCTGTTAACCATAACTCTGAGTGCCACCATCCAGCCCATTCCTTATCCACCGAGTGGCCCATCCATCAAGCCCATGTCTCTCTAATTCAGAGACCAGGATGTTGTGCAGGACGGTATCAGTGCTTTGCATAGGTCCAGGTCCCTGGGATGAACTTAACTCTGGCAGGATTTGTTCTGATGCATTTATTTACATCCCCTCCTGTATGGAAGCAGGACTACAGGTTAATTTGTGCAGCCCTGCTGCAGCCAGCAAGGGCCATGCTGTAATCACTGCGTGTGAAAAAAGCACCAATAAAAGCAGCAAACTGAGACCCCACCGGCAGCACAAGCTGTTGGCTTCCAGCAGGGACCAGACTGGGGGCCACACTGAGTTATGCCCTAACTTCTGGGTGTCTCCACTGCTGAGCACCTCCAGCTCTTCGTGACGTTAACTGAAACTGCTGTTCCAGCTGTAAATGTCCTCCATGGACACCCCAAACCAGTGGGTTTTCTGCTTAGACACGTTTCAAACTCCACAGCATCCCAACAGAGTGGGGCAAGAGCTCTGCCAGGTGGCAGCTCTCCTCCTGCAATGGTTTCCACCCTTCTGCAAGATCCCTCCATTACAGAAGACTAAAAGTTATTTAATTTGTGACTGTGAGTTGAATAAGACTCAATTAAATTCTGCCTCCTGTGAATGTGTTATGGGGAATTCTCTCTCCCCAGCGATGCCAGATGAGTGCTAACTGTGCCACGCCTGACTCACACTGAAACTGCCCTGCTAGCGACTGAAAAACCTTCTATCTTTGTACGGGCATTTCCTGCCGTGTGACAGGCTCGGCACCGTGTCAAGGCACACCTTGGTCCCGTGCTGGGGACAAGGCGAAGCTGCTGAGCATCAGCACTGCCAGGATGGTCCCGGTGCCGGCCCGCAGGTCCCGACCACCCCCCGAGCCCCCGCTGCTTCTGAAGGCGGGGGAGGGGCGGGGGGTCGGGCACCCCGGGGGCTTTCAGCCGCTCAGCCCCGCATCTGTGTCCCACCAGGGTTTCCCACGGAGCGAGGCCTCGCCAGAGCAAGGGGCAGAGGAGGCGGGTGTCGGGCGGGGGCCGGCCACTCCCCCCGGGCGGCCTCGGGCCTCTCCCCCGGCTCCCAGCCCTTCCCCTTGGCGGCCAGTCCGGCGCATCTCCCGGCCCGCACCCTTCCTGCCGGCCCCGGCCGCTGGTGCCCCGGCGGTCAGGAC
>VZRW01003557.1:59711-104846 GCA_013398125.1 Aegotheles bennettii
CGGCGCCGCCCCACCGCCTGCCCATGGCGCCGGCCCCACCAACACCGGTGACGCTGGGCTGCGGGTTCACTCCACACCCCCAAACACCCGCATGCCCGGCCCCGCTCCTCATCTCCCTCCTCCATCCTCCACTGCCCCCCTGCCCTCCACCCCCCGTGCCGGCCAGGCAGCAGCCCCCGGGGCGGCCAGCACAGGGGGGCCACGCTGCCCCTGCCCACGCCAGCCTTCACGTGGGAAACCAGTGTTCCCAGTGCAATCACCTGTTTCTGAAATCCACGGCAAAGCCTGTTTGTCCTGACGAGCCTGTGACATCAGTGCCTTCCTTCATGACGTCATGACTCCTCGTGTGGCCAGGCTGGGATGTCACATGCGGCCAGGCTGGGATGTCACACGCAGAGGCACCGAGTGGAAGTGGAAAAAGCAACAAAGCAAAAAGATTTGGGATTTTTAGGAAAATCTCAGCAATGACACTAAATAATGCTTCCTCCCCCCAGAACCAGCAAACACCCCCCTCCCTCCTCATTTCTTAGTTACATCTTTACCATAATGAGACAAAAAACCCCAGTGCTGGTCCCAGAGGGGCTGCTTCTGGGGCAGAGCTGGTGGAAGCCTTGTGGCAGGGTCGCCTGTGAGGCTCATGGTGCCTCGTGGTGGTTTTTTAAAGACAACTTAAAAGCAAATCTCAGGAAACAAAGCACCGTCCCAGTGCCTGGCTGGAGCCCTCGGGGTGTCCAGCCTGGAGCCAAGCGGTAGCATCACCACCACCATGGTCCCATCGAGCTGCCAGCTGCCTTGTCCAAGCCGCCCCCTGCTCCTGGAGCCACCCCTCTGCCCCAGCCACACCTACATGCATACGTACATATATACAGCCGTGTCTGTGTATATGTGTCTCTATATACCCACATGCTTAGAAGAGGCACCGCTCAAGCCAAGGAGTGTCGGCTGCCCGGCACGAAGCCCTGGGAGGGGAGCAGGGGCAGGGACCTGTGCAGGTTCCCCGAGGTGGCAAAAGCACGTCGATGCTGGTGGTGAAGGGATGCTGAAGAGGAGGCCAGAGGGAAGAGGCTGAAGTAAGGGCGAAGGTGGACCTGGGAGCGGCTGCAAAGGGACAGGATGGGACATGTGAGAGGATTGCTGCAGTGGAGCTGGAACAGGAATCCCTTCTTCCCCCACTAAAAATTGCATCCTTTCCCCCGAAGGGCCAAATTCCATCATGAGCAACACTGATTTTTAATGCAAACCCCTCCCCTCCCATGATGGACTCATTCTGCCTTTCAACGGACACTGTCCAGACTTCTGACCAGCTCCAGCACCAGCTGAGATGGCTCCAGATCCAGCAGAAATGTGTTGATCCCCTCCAGCTTCCCCCCCTTCAGGGACTGGTTTTGCACCTTGTGCCCTGGGGAAGGTCTGGCCATTGCATTCTGCTCGTGGCCAGCCCACAGCCTGGATTCCCACCAAGAAATACCCCCACACTCCTCCCTGCCCCCCCCCTCCAAAATGCTGATTTCACAGGAGTTTCTTCCATTCACCATGTTACATCACTTAATATCAACCTGGGACCTAGGCTGACGGGATTGTGGGAAGCCCAACCTCAGACAGCTGATGTTTATTGATATTTTTTTTTGTGAGATTAAAAGCAAAATGAACCCTCTTACGAGCACCAGCCCCAGCGCTGTGCCTGGGAGCCTGGACTGTGGGGCAATCGGACGATGATGCTCTCCTGCAGCGTTTTCCTTTCACTCCAATGATGTGGCATTCCAAAAAGCACAGAAATAATGAAGAAACAATTTCAAATACCTCTTTTCAGCCTTTCCCTTTCAGTTCTTCCAGGCCAGTTTCTTGTTTCAAGTCCTCCCGAGACTCAGTGCCCTGGTCACAGGAGTGATGTGGTGGCTGCAGCAGCTGGTGTCCCCAGGGAGAGCGCAGTGGCTGCAGTGCCAGTGGTGATGCCAGGCCATGTTCTGCACCCACCACACTGGTTTGTCCTGCAGCTTTTTCAACCTTTCTGGTGAGTGCAGTGGCACTGGGGCTGGTTTTTCAGAGCTGGTGGTTTATCAGCAGAGAAAGAGCAGCCTGGGGAGCCTGGCATTACCCCCTGGCCCTTGGCATCACCCTCTGCTCCCTGGGCCTTGTCGCAAGCACTGTCCCTCACCACTGAACCCAAGACAATGCTGGAGTGCATCCTCCATCTCTGGTGTCTTCTCGGTGAAGAGACTGATGGCTTCTTGACTTGAGGGGAACGTTTACATCCTTTGGCTTCCTGGGCTTCACATGAAATGCCTTTTTTGCCCCCTGCCCAGAGTGATGCCTGGTACAAAGCAGGAGCATGGTGTCTGTAGGACGGCTGGCACAGGTGCTTGTGAAGACAAGCAGGGGCTGAACCCAAGCTCTGTGATATCCGATGGATGTCTGTTGAGGTGCTGCCTTCCAGTGCTGCTCTTCCCCGTGTCGCTGGGCGATGGGCTCTGTGGCCACCAGGCAACAACAATAGAAGTATTTTCTCTTTAGCCCAAATACATATCAAGAAGTGGACAAGCCAAGCAATGTCCTGCCTCCCAGCCCGTTGCAAGTTCTCCTCCTGTCCATCTGAGTCCTTCTGGAGTGCTCCTGAAATCGGAGGCTGGCTGTGACAGTCCCCCCTTCTGCAGCTCCCAGGGGAAGATGGGCTGGGGGCTGGGAGCAGCACATCCTGCCACATCTCACCTGCCAGGCCTTCCCGTGCCCGCCAGCCTGCTCACACACGGTAGCCCAGTAGGAGAAACCCCTCATCAAAATCCTTCTCTGTGTCCCACTCATCCCACGTGAGCCAGAAGCTCATGGCCATGCCCCGAGGGCTCAGACCAGTGGCCGGCGCCCAGCTCCACTTCAATGGCTCAGTCCGTCCTGGTTTGCAGAAGTGAATGCAAACTGTTTTCCTTTCTTCTTTCTGTGCCAGTCTGAGACATCTTTCATCACGCTGTGCCCAGCCAGCACAGGACATGAAGCAGAACTATTATCACACTTTATATCAAGAGTATGTTTATAAAGGATTAATAAATTATTAATAATGTTTTCATGAAGAGGTTCATCCAGAGTCCTAGCACCCTGCAGGTCAGCGGAGAGTGCTTGCCACAGCATGTATGGGGTCCTGCACACCCCCCCTGTTGTTTGCACAATTGCTTGTGTAGTAACATCTAATAATCACCTATTAACCCCCTGCAAAGTGACTGTGGATTCACCAGTGTGACCAACTCTTCTTGTGCTGTAGCAAACTGTGCAAAATGCTTTGCAGAAGCCCTGCAATGCTCCTCTCCTGCCTAAAAGTGAGCACAAGGTCTGGCCTGATACCAAATCTCCTGCCCAGAGTTGCCAGAGCAGGAAAACCTTGACACTGAGGTTTTGGGTCTCCTTTAACCTTAAAACAAATGAAAGGTGCTTAAAAACTGAGAACTTTTTCTATGTGTGCACGCATGTGCATGTGTAGATCCTTCACACCACAGTGTGGGTGTGCGGTAGGTTGGTATGGGGGGTGGGGTGTAGTTTTTTAGGGGTTGGTTGGGGTTTTTTTGCACCTGGGATTTTTGATTTGTGACAAGCTGTGGGATGCTCCCAGTGGGAAGGTGAAGCAGGCACGGCCGGCTGGCAGGGACGCCCTGGGCTGGTGTCCTGCCTGGGTGGCACGGATGAGACTTGTGTTCTTTGCTTTGCTTGCGTAGGGGGAAACTACAGCATGGACTCAGGGACAAACAAATATGCTGGGGTCTTCAAAAATGTGTTTTCTCCGGGCTTCTCTGTTCGGATGTGGGTTTGTTCCTGCCTGTGAGGCCATTGGTTGCGCAGTGCTGCGGGGGGGTGGCTGCAGCCTTTGGCAGCACAGGTCGGTGAGGGGCTGGCAGTGGAAGAGATGCAGGGTTGATGCTGACATAGCACCTGCATGGAGAAGGAGCTGTGGCCACTTGGGGTGAAGCCGTCCCTGAGCAGCAGCCCCTCCTCATCTGCCCACATCCTGAAAATTCACCTTACAACTGCTAGAACGTGGCTGGTCCCTCCCTGGGCTTGTTTGTGAACAACCAGGTGTGGATTTTGAGCAATGAGCCCCTGAGGGTGCAGGAGGTGAAGTGGAGCTCTGCTTTCTGCTGGCTCCCATGGTGTCCCCAGGGTCTGTCCTGGCAGCCAGGAAGGGGGAAGCTGTTGGAGCAATCACATGGAGAAATGCTGATGCAGGCGACAGCCAGATTTGTGGGAGGAAATTTTATTTCTTGCAATGAAAACATATTAAAAAAAAAAAAAAAAAAAGGAAAAATTTGATGGCGAGACCTGGGCAAGTCTGTCCAGTAAATACCAGCTTGTCCTGGGCAGGATGGCAGTGCTACAGCCCTGGCTGCTGAGGCTCAGATGGGTGAGATGGCTCTGACCCAGCAGCAGCTTCCCAGCCCCGTGCTGGGATTGCAGGGAGTATAAGGAGAAACTTATTGAATATAAGGAGAAACTTTTTTCACTGTGAGAGTGCCAGAGCACTGGAACAGGCTGCCCAGAGAGGCTGTGGAGTCTCCTTCACTGGAGACATTCAAAACCTGCCTGGATGCGTTCCTGTGTGATGGACTGTAGGTGACCCTGCTCTGGCAGGGGGGTTGGACTGGGTGATCCTTCGAGGTCCCTTCCAACCCCTAGGATTCTGTGATTCTGTGATTCTGTGGAGGAGCGGGCAGGGATGGGCAGGCTGGGAGCATCAGGCCACTGTAGGCAGGCTGAGGCAGTGCTTGTGTAAGCAGTAGATCCCTATGGTGAAAAGTCCCTCCCACCACTCAAAGTCCCTGTGGTGTAGGGGATTGTCTCTGAGCAAGGCATGAGAGATTCCCGTCTCAGCTGCCGCCTTTCAGTACGGACAGGAACAGCCTGGACCCATACCAGCGCCATGGAGGGACCCCTGGAGTGAGTGGCGAGGCTCCCTCCTGGAGAGGTGCCACCCTTCGAGATGAAAGCCAGATCATGCCAGGACATGTCTAAACCCACGTACCCCCGTGTGACCCCCCCCTCCCAGGGCAGCTCCCCTCCCAGCTCTGCTTGCTGCCCCTGCCAAGGCAGGCTGGCAGCCACAGCACAACCATGGCACGGCCACAGCACAGCCACAGCATGGCCACAGCATGGCCACGGCACCTCACCAGCAGCCACGTCTGTCACACAAAGTCTGGTCGCCAAAGTTTGGCTCTCACCTGCACTGCAAGGCTGGATGGAGCTGCCAGGGGAGCTGGAGCAGATGTCCTTGTCACCCCAGTGCTCTGAAACTTGCACCCACAAATGTGCTTTCAGAAAAACCCTGCTCTAAAAGCTCGATCTGGCAGGAGAATGATGCTTTCCATGGGAGTCAGTTTTCCCTCATGGATAACACAGATGCATGGCTCATCCCAAAGATGATCGCCATGGGAATCCTCACTCTTCCAGTAGGCATGTTTCTAATCAATAGATAATTTTACATTTACGTCTTAGTGACACCTTTTCCTCTTCCATCCAACCCCCCCGGGAAGAGACAAACCCTCCCGATGTCTTCTCATACTGGTCAGAATGGTAAAACATGAAAAAATACTCCAGGGAGGGTATAGACTTGAATCACACAGCTTTGCAATCACTCCTGTGCAGGATAAATGTCAACTCCAGCGCCCTGCATAAAGTGGAAGTTAAATTTGAGGTGAATTTGTTGAAAAATAAGTGAGTCCCCAGAGACCAAACCATAGAATAACTAGAAGACAGCCAGTAAAAGGCGGTAGGACACCCCCAGTGGTGCCAGAAGGCAGTGCCAAGCCCCACTCCCCCATGCTGGGGATGGGGTGTTGGGAGTCCCGGAGTCTTCCCTGAGTGTCCAGGTTTAAAACAAGAGGCCACCTGTGCCCAGCTGGTGTCATGGTGACTCTCTAGCCACCAGGGATTGTCAACAGCCACCATTTCTACAGGTGGCCCAGCTGTGCTTCCAGTTTGCTGCATGTCCTCTGCTGTCTGCAGTCAGAAATAGCTGCTGGTGGTGAAGGGACATGCCAGCACCCCCCCAGTCCTCATAGCTTCCCCCGAAGTCCTTCTCCACCACAGGACTGTGGTGACCTCCTCAGCACAGCTGCTCGCAGGGACCTGAGCCAAAGGACAGAAGCCCACCACACTTTCAGCATCTCCATCCCAGAGGGCTCCACTGTCAGACCAGCCAGGGACATAAAAGGGCTTTAAATCACCTCGGGACTTGTCTTCTTCAAGGTGGAGTTTCCATCTCTGCCAGTTTCTCTCAGTTCTGCTCAATGCAATATCCAAGTTGTAAATAGTTTCCTGGTGTCCTCAAGGACTCACTCCTCATCCCATTGACATGACCAGAGCAGCTGTCACAGGTCACATGGAAGTGGCTGCAGAAGCTGGGTGAAGTGGTGGCGGGGGCTCTGTGTGGTTGGCAAGTCACTCTTTTGGCGAGAGGTGTCCTCAAACCCATCGGCGATACTTCTTTCTCCTCTGCTTAACTCCAGGGTGCCACTGGTGGTGGGAGCACCCATCAGCCATGGGCTCCGGACAACCAGGCACAGCTTGGGCAGGGGAAGAGGCCTCCCCATGGCCACCCCTTTCACGCCATCGAGACATCATCAAACAGCCTTTCTTTTTGCTTCTCAAGAACCCATCTGTGTCATTAACCAGCCCTGCAGCTCTTTCCTTGGAAGGGCAGGAATGACCGAGATGAGCAGCTCCGTTTGGTAACGCAGACAGCTCTTATGTGCAGTCCTTCTTAAAATCCTTTTTTACAGAGAGGTGACACATGGGTGTCCCGCTCGCCCTCACTCTGCTTTTCCAGCCCCACAGCCAGAGCAAGCACAAAGCTGAGTTAGAGAGATGCTGCTGGTTGCCCCGGAGCATCACCACGCTGCCACAGAGCTTCGGCTCTGCTCCAGCTGACCACGAAAACCCCACTACTGTCCACCCCAATCATGTTTTATCACCTGTGTGTGTGGGGAGATTTTATTCCATGCAAACAGAGGGGGAGGTCAGCACAGTAAATTGTATGTGTAGCTTAGAAATGAGTTGCACAGGGGAGCCCGGGGTTTCTCTGCTCTTTGACCTGCACCTTGTGTATCAGGGGACCTGGGAGCAGCTATGCCCAGGTGTCACTGAAACCTTATCCTCAGCTTTGTATCAGCACAGTTGTGCTTTGGGAGACCTAGGGATGAGGGGACAGCACAAGGCGTCCCAGTAAAGTAGTGGTATTTTCTCCTGTATCATAAATACACCCGCACAGCGCTGCCGAGCACTGCAATACTCTGTTTGTTTGTACCAACCCTCGGTGTTCCGCCTGTCACACAGCCGCGCGCACCACCCATCTCCACGCTGGACTGGCTGTACATGTGCCTTCCATCCTCTGTCATGGTTTGTCATCTTTTTTTAACACAACTGCAGAACTTGAACCAACCAGTGAACTATAGCTAAAAGCCCTATGCAAGAGGTGACTGAGGAGTCAGCTTTTGGTGTTTCTGTGTTGTTCTGGGACTTTCAGAGAAGCCTAACAGAATTGATGCCCTAAAAAGCATTCGGCTTTTTTTTTTTTAGCTAAAAAGCATTTAGCAGTTTGGATGCTAAATCTCTTAGGCAGCTTTGAAAAGCTTGGCCCAAACCCCAGTTCCTCACTGGTTTGTGCGTAGAGACTGAGCAGCAGCAGCAGCAGCAGTGTGGGCAGCAGCTCTTCGCCAGGATGGGTGGCGGGTTCAGCAGCCAGTGTGTCCTTCCAGGAGAAAGAAGGTCAGAAAAGGTTGCCTTAAGCCTTCCCTAAAACTGCATGGGAGACTGTGACGGTGCCGCCCCGCAGCAGGTCCCTCCCGGCTGTGCTCTGCTGGATGCCTTACAACGGTGGGACAGCTTCCACATCGGCATGCTGAGAAGAAGAAAAAAATAACTCCACATTTTTCTACATCACCGATGCTGTAGGACTGAAACCTCGTCCAAAACTCTAACAAAAAACGTCCTTTTTGTGTGTTATGTGTTAAATCGGTGTAAGCAAGGTTAGTAGGGAAAGGGTGTCTGCTCCTCGTGGGACATTGTGTAAACATTTGCCGTGTGTCAACAGACTGAGGCCACGACTGCCTGGAGTATGTTACGTGGTGTGCCTCTGTGTGTGTAACCGGGTTGTGGTTGGTAGGGTGTAATGCTGTCTTTTGACTGAAAAAAAAATCTAATATAAAGAAAAAACACAAGAAATAATAATAAAAAGATATATTTAAACTCTGTTTTATATGTATTCCTATAAACCTGTTTGTTAAAAGCTTTGTTTTTTAAAATAAGCTTTTAAAATCAGTGCCATAACGATCAGAGATGAGTCACTAGGAAGAAGTCCTTGCTGAGCATGGGGGTACGCAGGGGAGGGATGGGGCAGGCTGAGCTCTATGGGTGTTTTTTTCTTCCCTCCCTGTTAACAAACCCTGACACTCAGTAGCTGATTGCAAGGGCTAAAGCCGATGCTGACTGCCCTGACAAAGGCAATCCCACAGCAGCCTGTCCCTGCACCATCAGCCATGTCTCCAAGCACACACACACCAGCCTGACATGTTCTTACCACCCACCTTACAACCGAGAGGCAGAGAGATGCATCTGAGATCATGGAATGCCAGACTGGTGTGGGTGGGAAGGGACATTAAAGCTCATCCAGTCCCAACCCCCTGCCATGGGCAGGGACACCTCCCACCACACCAGGGTGCTCCAAGCCCCATCCAACCCGGCCTTGGACACTGCCAGGCAGGGGCAGCCACAGCTTCTCTGGGCACCCTGGGCCAGGCTCTCACCACCCTCACACCAAACAATTTCTCCCTCATATCCAACCTCAATCTCCCCTCTGGCAGTTGGAACCCATTCCCCCTTGTCCCATCACTCCCTGCCCTTGGCACCAGTCCCTCTCCAGCTTTCCTGGAGCCCCTTCAGGCACTGGAAGGTGCTCCNCACTGTTGGCTTTCTGGGCTGTGAGCGCACACGGCCGGCTCCTGGTGAGCTTCTCCTCACCCAACACCCCCAAGTCCTTCTCCCTAGGGCTGTTCTCAATCCATTCCCCACCCACCCTGTGTTTGTCCATGGGATTGCCCTGACCCATGTGCAGGACCTTGCCCTGGGCCTTGTTGAACTTCATGTGCTTCGCATGGCCCCACCTCTCCAGCCTGTCCAGGTCCCCCTGCATCCATCCCTTCCCTCCAGCGTGTCAGCCACACCACACAGCTCGGTGTCATTGGCAAACTTGCTGAGGGTTCACTCAGTAATTGATGATTAAGGGCTTGGAGCATACAACAGATGAGGAGAGGCTGAGAGCTGGGACTGCTCCACCTGGAGAAGGCTCAGGGGTGTCCTATCCATGGGTGCAGATGGGTGGGGTGGCAGGTGTACAGAGATGGAGCTGGAATGTTCTCAGCCCAAAGAGAGAGCGGTCCCACTGCCTCTCTGAGCCCTGCTCAAGTGCTCAGCTGTTCCCAGGGAGAATTTTTTGTTCTGTGCAGGTAGAACCTCCTCTCTTTACATTTATTCTAGTAGTGTCCCCTCCTCCCAGCCCCTACCTGCACAGGAGCCTGGCTCCATCTTCTTCTCCAGTACCCAAATGGATGACGAAGCCCATGTCCCTCAATCTCTCCTCTTTGGCCAGCTGTTCCTAGCCTCTGGCCTCTTTGGTGGCCCTCTATTGTGTCCTCCTCTCTACTTCATCAACATCCTTCTTGTGTGTGTGTGTGTGGTGGGGGGAGGTGGAAACCAGGTGATAACATTCCACACGTGGTCTAACAAGTGCCAAGAAAAGGGCTGCAGAGCTGCTCCCAGCTTGTCACTGCCAAGTGCATCAGTGGGCACCAGCAAAGGGTCCCTTGTTCCTTCCAAGGCTCCTTCCCAGCTGTGGGATCTTGCACGTGTCCTTTTCCAAGGTTCACACCCCTGGAAATGGTGACCCACCAAGCTCACCCTCTTCCCCCAATGCAGTTTTCCGCACTCCGGAGCGCATGCCCTCTCTTTCCCTAGCTTACGGGTACATGGACCTCACCTGTGAAGATGACCTTCCAGCTTTGTGGACTTTGTGCAGCTCCTCATTCCCCAAAGTGTCCCAGCTGACCAGAGCAGCGATAGCAGCGGCGAGGCCACGTGCAGAGTGGGGCAGCCCCAGCTTCCCCCATGGTCACCCCACACCTTTGGGCACTCAGTGCGCAGGAAGGACATCAGAGAGCTGCATCACCCCAGGGCCTCTCCCCCCCGCCAAAGGCTCCTGACAGGCATGGGGCAGCCCTGCCTTGTCCTTAGCACAAACCCACACGTGGAATAAAGCTGATTTTGTGACTGGGCCAACCAAGGGTGGGGGTTGAGAACCACAGCATGGGGAATGCAGCAGCAACCAGGCCCATTTCAGAAACTGCTCCTGCATGCCTGGACCCACGTGTGTGCGCACGGGCACACAGACATGGGCACGTGTGGATCTGCAGTCCCACACACATCTCTGAACGTGTGTGATGGATCCATAATCCCAAAGGGGTGCACATTCTGTGGAAACCACCTCCATGCTGCCCCCACAAGGCTTGAGTGAGCCCCTGGGGGCGAGCAGGGGTTTTGGAGGACAGGGGGTGTGGGGGGAGGCAGTGTTCCCATACCAACATCCGACTTCTCCCATGCAGAAGACACAGAGCATCCCAACTCCGACAGTGAGGAGCGGAGACAGCAGCCTCACTGGGTGCCTACCACCCTGTGCACAGACAAGTGATCTCTGGCATTAGGTGACAACTTGTATTTAATGACAATTTATGTATATGAAAGGCTGAGTTAAATATGTTTTAAATTCTGTAAGAAAATAAAAAGCAAAAGCACCCGTCTGTGCACAGAGCCACAAGCAGCCTGCAAGGTCTGGCTGCCCAGTTCCTCCCTGTGAGCGCTCCCTGGACCCCCCACACTGACCCACTCCGCATGGCCGCGCACATGCTGACCCAGCGGGGTGATCCTCACAAACGTGCTCCAGGCTACCGCATCCAAACCCTTTCCCACGGTTTTTCCCTGCCGTGCTTCCCTGCGGAGCAGCTTCAGGTGTGCATGGGGAGTGGTGGCTCCTGGGGCTCCTCACCAGCACCCACTGCACATGGCCCCAGGGCTGGAGGGGGCCTGGGCTATTTTTTCTCCTGCTTTGCAAGAACAGCTGCATCAGTTAATTCGTTTGTGGTTAAACAAATTCCTTTCTAAAGCTCCATATAAGGAGCTTGCAGGCCTGGAGCTCTAAATAATTCCTCCAAACTTCCTGTTTGGAATGCTGCTGCTGCTAATAATAATACAACCCGAAGCATAGCACAATAACATTTATTTAGAGCACGAGGGATTCCACATTATACAAACCCTTAAATTTATTTTTTGTTTCACTGGTCCATTTCTACAACAAATACATCAGATCTACTATATAATAAAATTATTTACATTTCCAAACAAGATCAGGTTCGTTTATAAACCCTCTTACTGCTATTCACATACAGTACTTAAACAACAGCACAATACATTATTTTAATACCTAAAAATGACAACCCTGTATTCTAATTTGTTTATGAAAAGTGGAAACAAATAAATTTACAATTGTCTTCCCTTCCCCTTCCATTTCATACAAACACATTAACCTAATGTGCTAACCCCGGACTTCACTTGGTAAATCCAGGGGGTTTTAGAAGAACCCAGTTTTTATATCTATTTATCTGTTTTTTAGAAAAAAATCATTTATCGGGAACAGTATAATATTAAAATGACTTACTGTACAGAATTTTATTTAAAAAAGAAAAATCACAGCTCAAAATTGCTATTGGTAAATTCACACTCATTTACAAGGTTCATGTTTCCATGCAGTAATTTACTTGGATTTTCTTCGTTTTGACTGCAATGCACTGGCACTCGTTTCTGAAATCAAGAGAAGAGAAAAAGCATGGATACGGAGTCGGTAAGCCATTCCCCAGAGGAGCACAGATTGCCCTTTTCTCTCTCCACAACCACACCAGAGTGGAAGCCTCTGAAGAGTGGATTTCCACACAACGGGACCAGCTCTTCACAAGATACAGCACCTACGGACCGGCCCCTTCACCCTGCAGCACCGCCGGCAGTGGCACTGCATGACGTGCCCGCAGCTGCTGTCAGACACAGCTTCCGACTGCTGCCAGTTACACATTTATGGAGTTCTAATGTAATGCCTTAAAAATAAGAGTTGTGTATTTGTATTCAGCTCCCCATGTGCTCAGCCGTGCCACAGGACACCCTGTGAAGTGGCAGCACAGTGCTGGGCGCTGACCCAGCTGGACCCGAGCATCATGGAAGTGGCGTTACAGAAAACCTTATGAATATATTTTGGAGCCTGTCATGAGAGTTAAGAACCTAGCTGAGTCCTTGGAAAGTCAGGTCATTAGCAAACCAGTCTCTTCAGTGCACGTTAGGATTCCCAGGAAAGCCACTTATGCAGAAAGACACAGAATATTCTATAGCACCGCAGCGGGACGCCCAGCAGCACGTGCAGAAGCTACAGTGAGAGCAGATGACATTTCCAGTGCACCCACCAAGGCACTAAGTTTCCGTTTCAAAACAAAAAAAGAATAAGGACCAAGGGTACTCGAGCCTTTAGATTTTGTAAAAATGCGATTTTAAACGTCAGCAATGTATCTTTGGCTCTTCACAGCATTTCCCAGAAGCTAGCAGAGCTGTGTGCACTTTGAGAGTCCAAATGGAAAAGCATTTCCAAGACATTTAAAACTAGAAAAGCAACAGTACAGCACCATGGCTGTTAAAATTCAGCATTTCAAAATTGAACAAACTCGAAGCTACAGTAAACGCTGACACAGCCCTTGCTGGAAAAGTACTCCAAAAAGCAAAAAAAACCACCAGTACAGTCCCAGTTTTCAGAAGTGACACATCTGAACAGGCACAGTGTCAGCACCAGAGCCCCTGCCCAGCAGCAATGCTACCTCCTAGCAGCCTGGTCAGGTGGCTCCTGCCTGCAGCCTCTGTGTCTGGGAGAAGGAACAGTGCAGTGCCCAGCAGTGCTCACTGCCTGTCCCCAGGAGCATCACCAGTATCTCCCTCATCCAGTTCCACCCAGCCCAGCACACTGGAGCGTGCCGTGTACATGTGGAGGAGGGCTGACTTTGTGTGGCCTCTCCTCTTGCAGTTCTCCTTCTGCCTCCTGCTTTCCTCCTCCCTACATGGACTGGTCAAAGCCTACGTCTGTCTCCCTGCTATATTTAAGTTTTACCTAAGAGGCATTTCTGTAATGGCCTCAATCAGCTGCTATCTCCAGAGATAACTTCCCCAGCCCCACGTTCTCTAACAGGGGCTAGTGAGTTCCTCAGGACACAGATAATGTAACCGTGGGTGTCCAGTAGGAGGCCAGGAGCATGCAGACAAGTGTACTTTCTTGAGCTATGACTCACTAATAAAAACACAGAACAGAGTAGGCACAAGTGGCAAACCTCGTTACACTCCTTCCTCTACCTCACTAATCCTCCATCCTTCCACCAGAGAGGCTTGCTTTGCTCCTCTTCTCTACAGCCTGGAAGGAGGCAGTTGCTGCACGGAGATAAGGTAACCAAAGCCCAGGTACTACATGGTGAGCTGGACCTATGTTTTCAAGCAAAACCCTTGGATACTGCGGCAGCTTCAGACACGTTTTAAAAACAAGGATTTTACTTACAGAGGTAAAATACAGTCGGTACAAAACCCTGAAGCGAGTTCTGGCATTATTTAAATAAGGTGTTCTTTCATGTTCCCACACTCTGAGAATTTGCCGTGCCACTGGTTGTCATCTTTAGGTTTACTCATTACAGTAGTGGGGCAGGTCATAGGTTTCAGGTCCCCTCAAACTCAGGAAGGTATCACGAAATCGACTTTACATTGGCTTCACATTTTTCAAACTTTTCTTCACAATCATTAAAGCTCATTTATTTTTACAATACAGACTTAAATTCTTCTGCACAATCCTGCCATAAGAAGTAAATTTAATTAAATTCAGCAGCCACAGAAGTGCAGAGTATATAGGTCCCTTGTGTAACCTTTGAGTCGTTGCACAGTTACATATAGCTGGAAGTCTTCACTGGAACTCTTACAAATACTCTTACCATCAAACTCGAGTATCTTCAGTACGGAAAATGGTTGCTGAATTCAACTTGACTTCCTTTTATAATAATTTTATATTAATACCTCTTTGTTCTGTACGTTATCTTTAAAATATTGGTCGAATGTTGCCTCTTGACAGTCCCCCTCCACCCTCCCGGGCAACTTTCGGCCAACAGAATTTCTCTGGCCCTTAAACACCAGGAGCTGACACAGTCAGGTTCAGAGATGCAGGATGGCCCCGCGCACCACGCATGCCAGTAGTGACCGTGTGTACCACACAAACGCTGCACACCTTGTTAAAGATTGTAACCTGGATAGAAATAAGGCACGTCAGCAACTGCTAATGCCATAGGTTAGTGTCTGTAACTTTAGGACTTCACATGCTCTGGGGAAGAACAGCTGAGGCTCTGTGCTAGCACACAGCAGCCCTGTGCTCCAGGCTGCCATCCAGGCAGCGTTCTGAGTGTGCCTGAGCCTCAGCACTTGGCTTCGCGAGAGCTGACCATGCACTTGGGAAGACTTAAAGCATTTGTCTTGTGTCTTTCAGGCTTCAGGGATAAAAAAAAAGTCACTTTTTTACTTGAGTACAGTCCTTTTAATGGCAACACATTCCTGCCAAGAGATTCAGCTCCAGCTAGGCAAGCCTGCTGAACACTGTGTTGATGAGAGCTGCAGAAAGCAAGTCCCACAGCTTTGTTAACAGTGTGAAATCCAGACCAGGTGTACTGCCAGCACAGAGGTCAGCAAACACTTCAACACCAACCCGTGCCTGAATCATTGAGACTAGAGTTAAAAGCACCCAACATTGACAAGGTGTGAACCATGGCTACAGGCCAGGTTTGACAGGGGTGTTCTCTGGGGGAGCACGGTACGTCCTGCCCCTCAGAGTAATGATGGCTGTGCATTTTACCTTTTGCCGTGCTGGACGCAGATGCCGGTCGGGAGGACCTCTTGCGCTGTCCATTCTCTATAGTTTCCTGTGAAGCGGCAGAATCCTCTGCTCTTGAATTTCTTCTATTTGGAGTTTTAGACTTTTCACAATTCTCTTTTGTCTCATTACTAATAAAGTGGGACAAAATATTTCTGATGAAGTGTAAGAAGAATAATGTTTTTCTATGCAACTCAGACAAGCTGGAGGATGGACACAGGTACCAGTTCCAGACTATTAGCACTGAAGATATGAAATGCTAGAGATACCAGAAGTTCTATCAGATGAAGAATGACCTGAGTAAGCCAGAGTATAGTCCGTTTCTATTAAAAATTATCAGAGGATACAGAATTGAGAAGTCCTCAAAGAGAATATTTTCAACATTAGAAGACCAAGAAATTAGATGCATTATAAATTGTCTGCTCTGTTTTCCACAGGTGCCACCATTACTGAAGTCTAGGAAAAGCAAACAAGTTACATTAGAGACTGCTACGATATGGGAATACAGACTTGAAATAGCAGATGAACACAGAAGGAATTATGAACCCTTCAGTGAGTGTGCCAGCTTTTGCTTTTACTAAAAAGACTCACTGCATTGATCCAAGGGATTTCTTCGCATATTAAAAAGCATAAGGTTTATTTAAAACTTTCTTCAAGCTTTAAAGCTTGAAGTTAAAAATCTCTTTTTTATAACAGAAAGCCTTTCCTGCTATAAAAAAAAATAATTTTAAGTAATGTGGAAATCTCTGTTTCTTGTCACCGAGACAATAAATGGAGTGCTACATTTTGTAATTACAGAATCACACAGAATCACAGAATTCTAGGGTTGGAAGGGACCTCGAAGGATCACCTAGTCCAACCCCCCTGCCGGAGCAGGTTCACCTAGAGTCCATCACACAGGAACGCATCCAGGCGGGGTTTGAATGTCTCCAGCCAAGGAGACTCCACAACCTCTCTGGGCAGCCTGGTCCAGTGCTCTGTCACTCGCACAGTGAAAAAGTTTTTCCTGATATTCACATGGAACCTCCTATGCTCCAGTTTGCATCCATTGCCCCTTGTCCTATCATTGGACGTCACTGTAAAAAGCTTGGCTCCATCATCCTGACCTTCACCCTTTACATATTTGTAACCATGGATGAGGTCACCCCTCAGTCTCCTTTTCTCCAAGCTAAAGAGACCCAGCTCCCTCAGCCTTTCCTCATAAGGGAGATGTTCCACTCCCTTAATCATCTTAGTGGCTCTGCGCTGGACTCTCTCAAGCAGTTCCATGTCCTTCTTGAACTGTGGGGCCCAGAACTGGACACAATACTCCAGATGTGGCCTCACCAAGGCAGAATAGAGGGGGAGGAGAACCTCTCTCGACCTACTAACCACCCCCTTTCTAATGCACCCCAGGATGCCATTGGCCTTCTTGGCCACAAGGGCACATTGCTGGCTCATGGTCATCCTCCTGATTAAACTCCTTTAGTTTATCACTTTTAACCCTGTAAACTAATCCCGAGGTTTGGATGTTTTCTCCTCAATGCATTAATGCCAGCCAATTTCCTATGACTACGTGGCTTCTGAAGACTAAGCTAAACTCATCTCCTGTGAATTCAAAGGTAAGTAATTAATCAAATAAATTATTCTGCTGATAAAGGAAAAGGAGAAAGAAAACTAATTTCATGCCCTTTGGGTGATACTTGCAAGATTCCCAGAAAGGTTGTCTTAAAGAACTGACTGAGAACACACAGAGCAGAGGTTCCACTACAGTGTCAGTGTTTCAGAGTCCTGCTCTGAGAGGAAAAACTACTACAAATACCTGTAGTTTTAAGTAACAGATATCGGAAATAAAACAGTTTGCCAACAAAAGGAGAGACAAACATTCTCAAACAAGGAAACACACAGCCAAGGAGAATATGGAAGCAGGTGGATTGCCTCAGATACAAAATAAACACTGAAATCTATTTCTCCATAAGGCAGTGTTATGGGCAATCTATAAACTGAATCCCCCAAAGAGGTCACAAACTGGTCTTCTGCTAAGTAACCTGGGCAGCTGAAACACCAGCCACCTAATTCAGAGCATACCTGGAGGCAAGCAAGCATCAGCTGCAGGTCAGTTATTCCATGTCAGACTCTAGTGGCTAATCCATGGTCTGGATTGCCTCATAGGAACCAACACCTCACTTCTCTTTCAGGAGGAAATCAAATTGGCCCAAGTAAAAATATTTCTAGTGTTTTGCAGGTTCCTCGAAGGTTGGTACTGTGTGGTGGTAACTCCAGGAGCTCCGAGCTGACCGCTGTATCAGTCATCATTACATTCACAGCTTGCCTGAGTATTTCCCTCCTTTCCCAGTCCTGGTCAGAAAATCAGAAGTCCAGAAAAATCCGAACAGAAATGCAGTTGCAGTAGTTTGATGTGGTGAATGAGTTTGGAGAAGTCACCAAGGACACCTCATCTGCAGAACCTGCTCATCTGCCGAGTGCTGCACCTTCAGCTTTTTGGAAAAATTCTACCCTAGAAAATACTTGTGGGGTTTCAATCTATCTTTGACACAACTAGGAAGATCCCAATCCATGAGAAGGCAAACGTAGTTAAATACCCAATTCAGTCATTGCTCAGCTGAGACAGCATGCTGCACTGCCTCCCTTCTAAAGGGGGACACTGCTTTATTTCCTGACAAACCAACTGAGCGAATGGCACCTCTCCTCTGCTTAGGAAACCACCCCACTGCTGAGGGCAGCATCTAGACCTGGCCAGTCACACCAGCAGTCGCCCAAAAACCTCACCACAGCCTGTCACTACAGCTGCCTAGACTGAGTTTAAGAGCCTGGTGGATTTAGAATCTAACAGAAATAGAACCTGGAAACCGTGCTTTCTTCTGACAGAACACAACCATTTGAAATTTGATCTTTTAATTAATGAATGTCTTAACTGGGACAAGATGAAGTTTCTACCTGGCTTTCCTATCAGGTTTAGACAAAGTGTCAACAAGCAAACACAGAGAAAACCTGGAGAAAACAGTCACGAAGGCAGAAGAACAAACTTTAGGAAGACCTACTTGCAAAGAAACCAAAATTCACATGACAGCTGGGCTGCAGGCTTTGGGGGGTTTAGTTTTGGTTTGTTTTCAGAAAATACCAAACAGTGGAACCATCAAGACCCTTCCATGACATGAAACATGCAGGCCTGAAGGGATAAGAGGAAACACTGCCCAATGCACAAAGACAGACTCTGGGAACAGTTACCTTACATTCTGCATTTCAGCAATGCTTTGAAACATTAACTGGCCCAATTTCTCAGCAGGACAGAGTATGGACAAGAAAGTGAATAGCAGTAGCAGAAGTTGTGCAATTGAAGCAAAGAAAAAGGGACTTCTAACGCATGAAAGCTACATCTATTCTGAATCTACACAAACTATCTCCTTACCTTTGACCAGCAACTACTGGAGCATTTGTTTCAAGTTCTACAAGAGAAAAAGATAATTTTTAAGTCTGCTGTAGAAGTGTATATCCGCTGATAAGGCACGGCTATCTCACATTTTTCTCTTTATGTATTGGGTCTGAAGAATAAACTTCTCTCATCTACCGTTACTCTCAAAGCAACGTAAGCTAAAATACCGAAGCACCACATCAGCCACGTGCTCTGTCAGATTATGGCTTGCACCCGCTAAGGCAGGGCAAAGTTAAGAGGAACCCTGCAAAAGAAAACTGTAGAGAAACCTCCTGACCAGGGCGACAGTCCTCTCCCCTTTTTAACTTCCACTTTAGACAGTTTATTACTTCTAAAGCTTCTAGGTTTTATTAATTTTAAACCTTAAAAACACTAATCTGGATCAATCATGCATGTAAAATTTTGCCTTAACCAACCACCTCTCACAGAAATATCTTCTAATGCAAAGGAAGACAGTTTTCTGAAGCCCAATTATACTCCTGCTGCATTGGAAAAAATCTCCTGGGAGGTGGTGTAAAGGGAAGGCTGCCCTGCCTTCTTTCTCTCCCTCTCAGGGATTTTACCCAGAGATCAGGTTTCCTTTTGAGTCTTCACCACAATATACAGCTCTCCGTTTCATCATTTTGTAATCTTTTTACTGTACATCTTTTAATTCTTCCCATACCTACCAGATCCTTTGTTGAGAGGGAGTATCTATACCTAAACACAGCAGCTATGGTGAGGAACTGCTGCTGGGGTACTCCATCCCACCCTGAAACCTGGGGACAGTGGTGCACAAACAGTGGCTTTGCCTTTAAGATCAATTTAGTAAAGTTTGTTAGAGTGTGCACAAGGAATAAAGGTGTAAAAAAAAAAGAAAAACAGATGGTATTTGTCCCCTTATGGCAAATACTCCTTACAATGTGTATTGTTGGAACATCAGACTCCTCAGTGTAAGTGTATATAGCACCCTCTGGTTGTCTCGGTAACAACTGAAAAATAGACTAAGCAACATAAGGAAGGAGTTGTTTTTCTTCCTACCCAAAATGTGAACAGGGAGAATATCCAATAGTAAAAAAAAAAAAATAAAATAATAATAAAAAAAAAATCTATGAAGTGAGTGCTGCTTCCCCGCCAACAGGAACTCCCTAATAACAGCCACAGCAGCACTGGGGCAGAGTAGGATGTAACTTGACAGGGTGCATGAACATCTTTAAGTGGAAGCTTAAAGAAAGTAATTTAGTACAATTTTTACTTTCAGAAAGCTCTACTTCTAAATGTATCAGAGATGGCAAATGGATGGAGAGTAGCAAGTCCATGTCTATTCATTTTCCCTACTCATCTCGGAAATTACTTTTTTTAACCACCACAGAATTGATGGCAAAACACCATAATAATAGATGGCAACAACAAAAAGTCATCTGCCAGGGCTCCATCCTTGAAACACTGCCAAGGGTTCATTAAAAGCTGAGCAGAAGAAAAAGGATTACAACTCTAAAACTTACATTCCCAGCATGGCTTTGGAAAACACTTTCAGAAGTGTCCCATATAAAAGAAAAACTCCTGTTTGACCTTAAAAAAAGCTTCCAAACTCAAACACAAGATATCATCACAAATCGGCCCCTCCAGCTTATGACTGAACATCCAAAAACTGCCTTGGTGATTTTTTTGTTTTGTTTTACTTGATCCCATACTGAATCTCCAATAAGACAATGGAAACTTCTAAAGCACAATGTATCTAACAAAGAAAAGCAAACCCAAAAGCACAAATAATCAGAATAAAAAAAACCAACCCCCAAACCATATTAATATGCATTCAAATCAATGCATTTTCGGTTACAAACAAAGAGTTTAGTTCACCTATATTCTGCTTTTCCGAAGCAAGATTTACCTGTTCTTTGAACAGTACTTTCTGATGTTGCAACTGAACTTTTTTTCTGTGTTAAGTGTTGAGAGGATGCTAGAATAAAAGTGGAGGGAAAAAGCATTATTTTCACAGGGAGTCACAAGATTTTTCTGCTGTGTGATTGGGCTGCCTTTACAAAATGCTGTACCTTCCAGCTTACCGTGCGTTTTTAACCCACCCTCTGCTTTCCCCCCAGCATACACACTTCCCCAGCTTAAAAAAAATTTGGCAAAACTATGCCAAGCAAGTTTTCTCACACCAGAAAAAGTGATGAAATTTAAGTATCATAAAGCACATTTTAAAATGTAACAACTTTTCACCAGACTGAGAAATTAAAGAAAGTCCTAGAAATGAAAGAGTTTACTCTCTATTTAATGCTCATTTCAACAGAAGTTCTGGGGGAAAATAGCATCTTTGTTAATGAATCAATGCCCTGACTCTTTCAATTAAATTGCAAGAGTGCAAAATGTGCTCCAGAGGTTCCCTTGAACTACTTTGGCAATAAAGTTATGTGACTTAACTTTCTGCAGGCTGTCAAGTTCAAAAGTAAGATAGAAAAACAATTCTTGTTGGGCTAATGCTTTCTATAATTCTATTATATGAGATAACGAACTTGTGAAGAACGTGAAGATAAATGTTCCTGTTTAAATAAGAATATCCACTTCCATTTGTCTCCTAACAAATTCCTTCTGGTTTGTTGCCACAAAGAAAGTCACATTCAAGCTGAAGTTCTCAGTTCCCCTGACTTCTGTGGATTTTACCTTCCATGATTTTATCTTTTGTGTCTAAATTCACAATGCAAAGCACATCAGATATTCAGACAGCTCACTTCAAGAGCGATGGCTCATTTCCACACCATTTTCAATAAAAATGGCATCAAGAAATAGGAGCAATGTCATAAATAAAGTCTGTCAGGTGCTCAAATTAAAATAGTAAAGAAGAAAACAGTTCAGATGTGAAGGTGTTTTTTGAACTGGGTGCAATTCACTCACTTTTTCAGGTACTTCTCTGAAATGAGCATTTCATTTTTTCACTAGACATAAAGGGTGTTGGGTGAGTTTGGGTTTTTTCTGGAGGTTACTCAGCGTCGGAGTTATTCAAAGAAGAAACCAGTATAATTAGGATTAACTCAAAATATCACAATTAAGTCAATAAATTGAAGTAAGCTTCAAAAATAAAAAGTTTCTGGCAAGACTGCAGCAGAATGCCAGTACATTTACCAGTACAAAAGGCACCTCCAGTGTGACTTCTGTCATTACTGACACAGATCCCCACCACTAACAGTTACATGAAGTCACTCTCTGGTATTGCATCATCTGTTCATAACAAATACCCCATTTAAGTAGTAAATGGAAACTAATAAAATATCCAAAATGTGACTCTTAGTGAAGTACAAGCCTGTGCATCACTTGGATATCAGAAACAAAAATCCACCTGTCAGCCTTGGCTACAACATCTGGATTTTATGCTGTTCATGGGAAAAAGCACCTAGGAAGTTTAAAAAAGCAACCTCATTTCTCATTTAGTCAGGGTAGCGCTGGACTTACCTGCACTTTGTAGCAGTTCCTGCTGTGCTCCTGGCTTTTCCTCCAGCACAGCACCCTCTCCCTGCTCTGCTGGCAAGGCGCCATGGCTGCTGCCATTAGTGCTGGGGGCTGCGGGCGCGGGGTCTGGGAGCACGGCAGCGGGTGCCACTGGGAGTGCGCTCGTGGCAGTGGTGCTGGTGGAGACGCTGGGGGACGCGGAGGCCGGAGCAGCAGCCGTGGTGCTGACACTTGAGCTGCCAGGCCCAGAAGTGCTCTGTTTTATATGACTGGGTGCTGGAGGTGTCACAGTTTTGTTATCTAGTTCTGCTGGTGATTGCTCTGTTCCCAGACTATTTGGGACCGATGTTTCTTGCCCCTGACCTTCTGCTTCTCCATCCAAAGCATACTGCTCTTCCCCTTTCTCAAGGGAGCCAGTGACTTTCTTGCATGCTTTTGTCAGCAGGAGTTGGCCAATCTTGTCTACCTTTCCCTTCCCTTTACTCGATGAAACAGGACTGCGTCTGTTCCCAGACCCCGGACTACTCGTAAGAAGGGGTGAAACCACAGGTCCAGGCTGTGTTGCTGTAACAGAGCACTGCTCACTCAAGCCACCGCTTTGGGAAGTCTCCTCTATGCTGAAGTCTTTGACTTGCTGAGCAGGAAGGTGTGAGGGGACATTGGAAGAAGTTGTAGCAGGAGAAGGCAGCTGAACAGAAGGTGCCAGAGGATTAAGAACAAGTGGTCTGCTGGTGGGGATACTAGAAACGGGACTGCTGGATGATGTGCTGGGAGGAGGAGCGGGCCCAGAGGAGAACTTTATATTCTGCGGTATATGCAAAGGACCAACAACCGCGACCGACTGAGGCATCAGACTGGAGTTAGAAGTCATGGGAGCTGCTGGAATGGTGCTCGATTGAGAGCCCTTCATAACCTGAATGATTGATGATGAGTTTATGAAAACGGGTGTAATGAACTGTGGCCGGGCATTGGACTGCACTGTTGACTGTCCCTCAGAAACCATGACTTTGTTCCCAACGTTGGGCATTGTGACAACAGTTGACACTAACGCAGGTTGCAGGTGAGATGACAGTGGTGATGATGTATTAGCAGATGATGTAATAGGGTTTGAAGTTACAAAAACTGTTATCTGGTTTGGGGGTAAAGGACCTGAAATAGAAGAAGAGCTGACAGGCCTCTGCATTACTGGAGGAACACTCTGTGCAACAATTGAGTTTACTTCCCCTGGTTCCTGGTGCCCTGGATTTGAACAGGGTTCATTGCTTTGAGGCAAGCTGAGCGAATTAGATGGCTCTTTGCTTGAGGATGAATCCTGCAGTGGAGAAATGACAGCTATCTTCTTCAGCTCCTCACCAGTGGTGACTACCGGTGCCATTTCAAGACCTGTCAGCCCAGGGGGCTTAATGGTTACGTTAGGAGCTCCAGAATTATCAAGAAGTTGACTTAAAGAAGTTGGTGCCTCCCTCATAGCTGGAGATACCATGGTTTTAGTTTCGTCCAAGACTGGAAGCTTACTGGTGTCTAAGGCCTGCCCATCTTTTTTCAACTGCTCTTCTGGAACCACCATTTTCATGTCTGGAGTAGGGATACCTTTTAGTTCAGTACTGGGCTGGTCTTTGTTGCCTTGGACACCTTGTGCACTTTGACACTCGTTATCTTGCGGGACACTAGGGCTCTCTTTATTGTCCTCAGGAACGCCAGCCACAGCAGGCACAGAAATTGCAGGATTTTGATTACTCACCATGTTATTATTTTGAAAACTTGTAGTCACAGGTGTTGGCAAAGAAGAGGGACCAGACATCATATTTCTTTGTAATTCCATGTTCTGCAAGAGAGATGGATTCTGTGGAGTTGTCAATGATAATTTAGCTGCTTTTGAATTCTGTCTCCCAGGGCTTGGTGTAGCTTTCCTACTGGATCCAGGACTGGACCTTCGACTATTGCTTGGACTTGCTCTCTTTGTTCCTCCAGTGTTGGTTTGCTTTCCTGAATTAATAGCCACACCTTCCAATTTGTGTGACTGCGGAGAAGCGAAACTAGACTGATTGCTGATTGTGAGATTTGACGGGGCTTGTCCAATGGCCTTCAGAGTAGTGGGATTAAGACCCTGCTGATCAAATCCTCTATTGAGGTTAGGCCTGGGAGGTAAAGGAATATTAATTTGGGGAGGGAACAGACCAGCTATAGAAGCATTGAGTCTCTCTGGAGACAAACTGATTTCTGACGGTTCTGTGCTAGGTGGACGGTTATTAGGAGTCTGAGGATAGTATGGTCTTGGGCTTGCTCTGTTTGGGGTTTTAGGCCGTGAAGTTTGTGATGGGGTGGCAACATTTGGAAAATGGTGTGTAAGAGCAGTAGGCAGAGAATTAGACTGCTGCTGGGGACTTGCACCTTGGGCAGTTGAAAGTGGGGATGGTCCAGGTTTGGGTCCTGTCATCATTAATTGGTTCTGTGAAACTACTAAATGAGATGTCAAATTATTCTGAGCTCCTGATGCTGGGGGGCCTTCAGCTCCACCTCCTTCTGGAAGGGAGGACACCGATGAAACCTCTCCGAGGGGTGAGCTGGAAGGATTCTGTACATTATCTTGATAAACCATTTTTCTTGCATTATTTCCCAGAGGAGGATTGCCTGGCAAGGAAATCCTTTGTTTATCAGGGGATGGAGGCACTGACCCAGGACCTTGGAGGTTAACCATTACTGGCATATTACTACTCTGCTGCATCGGCATTCGCTGAGCATCTGGATTCAGAGGCCCTCTCGGTGGGTGAACTCCCTGTGGTACTGGAAGCCTGACTGATTTGGGATCCTGCTGCATCATAAGCATCATCATCATCTGCTGCTGCTGCTGTGGTGTTTGTGGTGGTGCCTGGGCTTGCTGTGGTGGTGGCTGTGGCTGCTGCGGCTGCTGCTGCGGCTGCTGCGCGTGTGGCATGAGCTGAGGTGGCATCTGCTGAAGGGACCTTTGTTCCACCGGCTGAGATGGGTAACCTAAGATGCCAAGATGATATGTTCATTAAAACCAAACAAACATCAGAGAAAGCAGAGTTCTGTCATGAACAGGATCAGACAAAGTACAGCCAGGAGCTGTTCATCCTGTACAAGGCTTTACAAATAAGGACAAAAATTTTACTTAATTCTTAAAAATATTTTTACTTCATGTATGAAGGACTTGCATGATGTTTAATTGGAGAGCTCTTAGAATACCACATCAGCCGTTTGCTGTTACTCCAGAGTCACGCCACCTGACAGTCTCTGCAACTGCCCATGGGCAAATGAGTTACTTACAAATCACTTACAAATGAGTTACTCCAAGTACAAATTAGTTGGACTAACTAATACTCCTTAAAACAAACTTAAGAGTTTGACAAGCCCTGTGGGACATGGACTAGCATACCTGCTGCTGGTCTGACATTTTCTACTGTACAAAGTAGAATCTGCCATGTATCACTTGGCCAAAAGTGGTGCTAAGAACCACCTGCATGGCTTATATTACAAATTCCTTCATGGGCTCCCTGTGTGCAAAGATATCTCCAACCGCAACCCATATTTATTAATTCTGAAAAATCTGTTACTGCTTGATGCTGATTTTTTTAAGCATCAGTCTGTGCTACAGCTAGAAATAAAGATTTGTTTTTATTAATTATATTACTGCTGAATAAATCTTCAGTATTCTATATAATACCTGACAGGATGATACACGAGAACGTGGCCACCTCTTCCATTCTGAGCTAATTCAAAGAAAACACTTAAACAATGGTACCCAGTAGTTTTGGACTTGAATGTCTGATAATACAAATAAAATAGAACTGTCACAAAGATGAGTAAAAGCTCTCCCACAGTTATTACGTTCAGACAATCCACAGAAAAATCCTACTACCTGGTGGCCTGCTTGCAAAATCTGAAAGTTTAGGGCCTGAATTGTCCAAATTCATTCCTTGTTCTCCAGACATCGAGGACTGGTCGCTCTCCTCCAGGCCAGCTGGACGTGGTTCTGAAGAACTGAAAGAAAAACAATTGCAATTAAGATCTAGGCCTCACAGCAGGGTTTAGCTTCTGCTCCCATAACTAAGTACTCACGCAATTAATTCCCAGTACTTTTCACAGGCCTGCAGGTAACTCACTGAAAGGCCCCACTGCCCCGATGTAATGCGACAAGCACAGCTCAGGTCTGGCCACCACTCCTGTGCCTCAAATGCTACCAGAAAGGAAACAAGTCGCCTGGGGTTCTGCTGACCTTGAACATTTCTTTCCTTTGTTTCTACCCTGAATCTGAGTTTTATAACTAAGGGAATGCCAATGGATATTCCAGACGATATCGATATATATAAACTAAACCAAACAGGCTCCCAGTCCTGCTGTGACATCCCGCCCTGGTCATGCTGGAACAGGGTCACAGGTCGATTTTGTGCTCAGAAAAGCTGTGTCTTTGAGAGCCTGCAGGCCCAGTGCAGGGAGAACCGAGCTGACCACACACTGTCCCAGTCTGTGGCTGTGCTGTGCGGGTCCCACAGTGACCAAGGTCTGGGGCAGCTCTGAGCCAGCCCGGTGCTGGGCGAGGGGAGTGCAGCCAGGGCAGCTGCCCCGGGCTGGCCAACAGAACCATCCCAGCCCAGAACCCACGCTTGCTGCAACGTGGGGTTTGCTGGGGACGGGGGGCTCCCAGCGGCCACCATCCCTGGAGGGTCCCCTGCCCTTCTGCCCCCGAGGCCGCTCCCCTGGCTGTGACCCTGCACTCTCGCTGGAGCTGTGGTGCCCGCAGTGCTGGGCACCTGGCACCCACTGCTGGGAGCACAACTACGGGCACTGGGAGGGCTCAGCAGAACTTTGCGTACTTTACATTAGTATTAATATCAGGTTTTTATTATTTTATTAAATCTGTTACAACTCACAGGTCCTTTTCCCCTTCGTGATTCCCCTCTCAGGCGGGGAGGGGTTACTGGGTGACAGAACAGCTGGCCAGATGAAAGCACATCTGTACAGACAAGTGTCATGGGTAGATGCACAGAGATGTACAAGTTTGTATCAGACATTGTAAGTCACCCACCTGAGCACAGACCTCTGTGGGATACTGAGACTCTGTAAATGATCCCAGAATCCCAGACTGGTTTGGGTTGGAAGGGACCTCAAAGCTCATCCAGTGCCACCCCCTGCCATGGGCAGGGACACCTCCCACCACACCAGGGTGCTCCAAGCCCCATCCAACCCGGCCTTGGACACTGCCAGGCAGGGGCAGCCACAGCTTCTCTGGGCACCCTGGGCCAGGCTCTCACCACCCTCACACCAAACAATTTCTCCCTCATATCCAACCTCAATCTCCCCTCTGGCAGTTGGAACCCATTCCCCCTGGTCCCATCACTCCCTGCCCTTGGCACCAGTCCCTCTCCAGCTTTCCTGGAGCCCCTTCAGGCACTGGAAGGTGCTCCAAGGTCTCCCCGGTGCCTTCTCTTCTCCAGGCTGAACACCCCCCAACTCTCTCAGCCTGTCCTCATAGGGGAGGGGCTGTGTTCCAGTCCCCTCATCATCTTTTTGGTCTCCTCTGGACCTGCTCCCAACAGGTCCACATCTGTTTTATGCTGTGGAAGCCCAGAACTGGACCCAGCACTGCAGGGGGGGTCTCACCAGAGCAGAGTAGAGGGGGAGAATCCTCTCCCTCACCCTGCCAGTCACACTACGAGTGATACAGCCCAGGGTACCAGGAGCTTTCCAGGCTGCAAGCACACACTGCTGGCTCATACTCAGTTTTTCATCCACCAGTACCCCCATGTTGTTCTCCAGGGGTACCTGATGCTCCTGAAGACTCTCTAGGACAATTTAAAATTGTTCAAATTCAATACCCAGTACTTCCACCGAATCAAGACAGTCTTTGCAGACTTGAAAAAAAACGAGTTTGTATAGCTCTCAGTATATGGTCAGAGGATGTAAGATAAGAGGGATGAAGAATAAAAGACCTTAACTGCTTACCAGCTTCATGACTGTATGAAGGCTGTAGGGAGATCTACGTAATAAAAAGCTCAGAGTTAAAATTAAAGCCATCAAAATAAGCTCACTGCCAGCAAAGAGGCAGAATCATGCAGAAACGCCAAGGACAAAAGTAATTTTCAACTTGGAGTACATAAAGGCAAAGAGATCTTTGTTGCCTTAATTTTACTTGAGATTAAGGGTTTCTGGCATCTGTACAGCTGACATGGAGAGACCCAGCCCTGTCCCACTGTCCCGGTAACCACCTCTCCAACGCCCAAAACGCAACGTGTGACATGAGAATGCCTGAACCTGGGTGGGTCAAAACTGGGGAGGAACATACACCAAGAGAGAAGAAAGGTAAGAAACAGAGCAAACAGAACCATCCCAAGCACACTGCTGCTGAGCGGGAAAGCATTGCACAGGACAGCACTTGGAGTTAAACCTCCTGTCTAACCCAGCACACCAACAGTTCTTGTGATGCAGTTGTCACAGGCTCACATGCCTCCACCAAGAAATTTGATGAAAATTGGCAAAATGCATACACGTGCCCCAGAAACACTGCATTAGCAGCCACAAATGAACAAAAATTTTGGCAACAAAAATCACCCAGAGAAGCTGCAGCCCTTTCATGTAGGTGACAGCAACATGAACTACAATAACTGCCTAAAATTCTGAATCCAATCTTAATTGTATAATCTTGCCATTTACAGTTTATTTATAATGGAGGGAGATTAAAAATGCTACAGTTAAAGATTAGATAAAAAGCTGAAGCAGATCATCATTGCACAAATGGGTTTAACCCAGAAAACAATCATGGTGCAAAATCAGTTCTTAGAAATCATCTCCTGCCAGATGGGTCTGATCAGGCAAGCTGCACAGACCTTCCAAACACCCATGGGTTTCATTTGCTAGCAAAGAGGAGCAGCTATTGTAGGAAGGACTGCTACTGTGATTGCTGGAAAATTTAAACATAACTCAAATTTTGAACGTAGCTGAAATTCACTGGGCATATTTGACAACCACCAGTCATCAAAACCACTCAAATCCTGAATATGAATAACAGGCAAGATGAGAAATTTCGGTGGGAGTGACAAATATTCCATATTTGTTCTTCTCTCCTATTGCTCTGATTTAAAAACACACAACTGCACATTAGGCACAGTATGGATTGCCTTAAGTGAACCCTTTGCTCCACTAGCTGCATTCTTAGGCACAACCTTCACATACAAAATCCCTCAGCAGAGTGGGGAGAGAGCTCCAGAAGAAAAAAAAAATGCAAAACACCAACACTCCCAAACCAAAGAACCCAGGAAGGGCTGCAGATGCTGAAATAGGGTGTGCAAAAATAAACCTGCGGTACAGATGCCAGCAGCACCAGCCCTGCCGACAGGGCACAACACTCTGCAACAACTTTCCTGTCACAGACAGGCACTTGTCCTCTGATGCTAAGTGAGGTTCATTTCCCACGTGTACACGGGACGATCACCTCCAGACCTATACTGAAAAGCCTTCTGAGTCTGGTTGAGGAAAACTCCTTTGCCCTGCAGTGCTGCTCAGCTCAGCACATCACCCTGGGTACCGCACACCCAAATGCCAGCAGTGGCTTTGCCAAGTGTGTTATTTCTGTTCTACTGATGTTTGTGGGCTGTGCACAGGGGAACACTAAACAACTGTTTGTTCACATATTTAATAGAATTAACTATCACATTTCATCTAACATCTTCTTCCTCACCTCCCACTATCTACAGTCTCCAGGCTCAGAAAACAGATGCAGTCACTTTGGAACGAGGTCCTTGGTTTTCATTCCAATGCTGAGTTACTCAATTAAGCAAACCCTTAAAACCATTTTCGACTCCAATGAATAAACTATTTCAACAGCTCACTTATCCTATTTACATTCCAATATGGCTCAGTCTGCAAACCATATTACTAATGGTACCTCTGTTACTATATTATTATATTACTGTATATTATTACATCCCAGAAATTATTTATAAGAAAAAACCCAATAATTTTCAGCGTATTTATGAAATCAGCTGCATTTCCAAACAAGGTTTGCTGCTCTGAATTCTAAAATTCCTGACGACGACAGTGAAAAAGCCAAGATGAAAAGCATCCTGCTTGCTTCTGACGCATAAGAAACTGATCTAAATCAGAATTAAAAGAATCAGCAATTCCAAGACAGGAAAATGCTGAGCTTGTCTAATGATGCTCGGGAAGCTGAGAGCGAATGAGGCCAGAAGGCTTTACAGCCAGCTTCCACTGCAGTCACCCTCTTCTTGCTGGAGAAGAACCTCAAAACCAGTTAGAAGGGTAGCTCCCTTCCCAATGCTTCTGTAAGGATAAAGTGATTAAAATGCACCTGATTAAGAAACAAATCTATAATCCACACCAGGTGCCACAGCAGCACTCTGCAGGCAGCAACAGCAAGGGGACATTTGCTGAAAACTGAAGTGACAGAACAAGTGCAAGGTGGCATTTTCTTTGCTAGGTACACAGAAATCTTATTAAAAGTCTGATCTAAGAGCTAGAAATCCTTCTGAGTTGTCATAGCCCAATAGGCAAGTTTCAACTTAGGCTTCTTTTATTGTGAAAAATTTTTTAACAAGCAAATAGTCTTGTGGGGCTTTGCAAGCCCAGAGGAGAGCTATCCATTTATTGATACTTTAGGCCACACTGATGCTGCATGATCATCAGTAAGACCAATGAAAGCAAACCCTTAATGAAGCTTTTCTTTAATGACTAACGGATTTTCTTTTCAGAAGAGACAGAGCTCACCTGCTCCCTCTGAATCCTTGTCACTTCCATGGCAAGACAGCTCTCTGCAGTGGTGGTTACTGTTATTTCATTGGAATCTATTTAGAATTGAAGCATTTTACTTTTGGGGGTTTTTTTGTTTGTTTTTTCTTTTTTTTACACGTAGCATCAGCTCTCTCCTACTTAGAAATACAACAAGGCTATTTTTGTCTTTGATTTGGGGGGGGAGGGAAGCCAAAAGAAACTTTCCCTGAAAGATGCAGAGGATCAACAATGACAGAAGGTTTGCGCATCTGACTCTGCTGCACCTCACCAGCGGTGCCTGCCAGTACCACACAAATCACTGCGGGACAGTGGCTATGCAACACAAATGTTTTTGATACAAAGAAAAATGAGACATTGTTATTGATTGAAAGGCACCTGGATAGCTTTGAATGTCAGGTGAACAACAAACAGGGAAATATCTGTTTGCTGTTCATTTGAGACTCCGCAGGATCTAACGGATCAGAAGCAGGACGATGCACGTTCTCCCACTATGCCACTGCCATTCTTTCCAACTGGACCACACAACACTGCCTTGGGCAATACACTGCTACAAGCTACTCTTGCCAAATTAATTGCACTTAAAATTTCTGGAATGACAAAATTAAGACATTTACATGCCCTCATGTAACTCCCTTCCACACAGACACAAATGATCCAAGCTGGAGTGCTCGGCTCAGAGCCACCATCAGGGTTCTCACAATGAGGTTTATAACCACGCTGGGGTATTTGCAGGTTTTTTTTTAATCTCAAACAAAGACTTGCCAGTGGGTTATTATTTAACTCTCAAGAGAAATTGCTAGAATATAAAGTAATACAGGCATTTTCTCACCCCGTGCTTGCTGAAAAAATATTGACAAGTTGCCTGTGGAGCTTCCCCATGCCCCCTATAAAAGCTATGTAATACCAAACCTACGTTGTTTGTTCTAGTTGTTGATTATTTTTCTTCTTCCTTGGAGGCTTCTTCTTCTTTGGCTTGCTGGCATTCTGACTGTTTTGCTTGTTGTTCACACCGAAGTGTCCTGCTGATATATCGCTTTGGAGAAGGTTAACCAAGAGTGGACTTGTGAGCGTAACATCTTTGTTGACAGGAAAAACAGGATTCTGCCCACAGGAAATCTGATTCCCATTTGGTGTTCCACTAAAGCCCGCGTTGAAAGGCAGCCCATGGCCGGAGAAATGACTCCCTGAAGCATTGTTGTTTCCTTGCATTGCTTGCATGTGGGAAGGCACCATGTTTGGCTGCTGCACAGGAACATCAGTTAACATCTGTGTCAAGTTCACATCATTATTTGTTGTTGCAGTAGTATCCCCAAGTTGCTGAGATATGTGAGGACCAGGTCCAGTGGGTCTTAAAACTTGCCCTTGAATTCCCATAACCTGAGAAGGATTGCCATTCACAGGGCCCTGCTGCGCCATCATCTGCCCAGTGAACTGCACCATGTTGCCTTGCATGTTTGGGGTTGGTCCTCTCATCAGCTGAGCTGGCCCCGTCATAACATTGGACTGGTTCTGAGTACTAAAAGGTGGTTTATTTCCTTGCATCTGAGTGGCCATCATCTGTTCCATCATCGAGTTTTGCTGCAACAAGACCTGGCCCTGGGGTCCCATCATCTGGTTGTGTGTAGACATCATCTGTTGTCCCTGCTGGGGTATCATCTGTTTGGGTGGGGTCATCCTTTGGGGAGAAGGACCAAGATTTTGGTTTTGTGGTGTCACCATCATTTGGCCTTGCGGCATGAGCTGAGTTCGAGAAAGTATCATCTGATTTTGAGGGTTCAGCGATCCCTGAGCCTGAATGTTCACCATCTGGCCTTGAGAGGATACAATTTGCTGATGCATTCCCATGAGCTGAGACTGTGGTCCTTGCTGAGGCTGTCCCTGTATGTTGGCCATGTTAACTTGTGGCACCCCACTAGCACCAGCCTGCTGGTTGTTCATATTTCCATGAAGTCCCATTAGATTGGTCTGCATCATATTTGGTGGGCCGTGTGGTGCTTGCATCTGACTTTGAGGAGGTCCAGATCCTTGGCCACCTTAAAAAAAGAAAATTGCCAGTAAGAAACTGACTGGAGTGATGTAAGAGTTTTTACAACTTTTGGCATTGACTGAATTGTTTTCCTCCCTTTTCCAACGAACGGGATTATCTGACATACTTGCAGTCCTGTGATTCAATGCTTGATACTACAGACACACATTAGTTGTCAAACCAGAACATCATACTCCTCAAAACAAACACTGAGACTGGTACTTCCAGTGCACCCCACTGCAGAAGGCATAACAGAAATTTAGTTTCAGTCATTACCTGTACATAAGTTTGAGAACCTTCCCTAATATCACCTGGCTCAGCAAAGTAATTCCTAACCAGAATAAGCTTCAAATCTTGGGGTTATTTTATAGTGGAGTACTGGTGAAATGACACTACCAGAGTATCCATGAGCCAGACAACAGACTAATAATCAAATTGTTCAACGCAGACATTTGTGAACTAAAGATTTAATTTTTACAGAACTGACTGTAAATAGGCTTCCAAAGCTTTCAAAGGAACCAATAAATAATCCTTTCAGAGAAGAACAAGTTTATTTTGTTGTTGTGGTTCTAAGACAACAACACTCTTTGTTTTTTGTTTTGTTTTTTTTTCCTGGACAAGAAGTTCCTTTTGTGCTGCACCTTCATTACCCCACGCCTTCAAATTTCAATGCTACTTCCACTCACTTTCTTACCAAACACTCTGGATCCTAGTACTGCAGCCCAAATCAGTAATAGTTGGGTTGTTTGAAAAGCATGAGCAGCCCCCCTCTTTTCTTGTCCTCATTTAGCAAGATGCACAGAATGCCCCTGCAGCCCCAGCCACCTAACTCCCCAGCCATGACAAGAGTCTAATGTTTTGGTACCTGTGTTACACAGTTAACGGCATAATTTTCTACAAAAAAAACCCAAAACTGAGGAACACCAGAGTCCAAACCGACCTGTGTGCTGCACGTTCTGGCTGGTCTGCAGCTGCGGCGCTCCGCTGTTTACTGGTGTTCCTGGAGCTGTGGAAGGCACCTGACCTTGCATGAAGTTCTGGTTAGCCTGGCCCGCAGGGAACCCCGGCGGAAGCCGCTTGGGCATTCCTGGACACAAGAATTTTCTTATCAGTAAGTATGGAAAACAGGACAAAAAAAAAGATAAAATATACAAATGGAGTAGGATAGGAAGAATAACCCCGAGTCTGCACTCACACATCATGGATTCAGGCAGAGAGTGTTTTTCTCAATATATGAAAGCCACTGAAGACATTTATACTTCTTATCTGTGCCATAATTCTGCCTAAGGAGCTACTACGACTTAGTTCAAACTGTAATTTTAGTACCAGACTCACCACACAGAGAAGGCGAAAAGTCCATGTCTGACTTTTTAGACACCAGAAATCAAGGTAACAGTTTGCTGTCTTTTTCTCTACTGCATCTCAGCTCTATCAGGCCCTTAACCTGCTCCACGTGCACTAACACAACCAACCTGCACTTTACAGTGCTCCTCTCAACAACTCTCACCATAACATACCAGGTACACACTCCTTACTCCTCCTTTGCAATGCTGCAGGGTGTATGCACATTCAGAATAACCTCTCAGTCTAGAAGAGGCTGAGGAACCTCCTGAGACAGCAGCCCAAGTCCAGAATGGCACTCGCTTGGGTAACCCTGCCATTCCCACTGCAAGAGCAAGCAATGTTAGGTCCCTGTCTGACACAACGTCCACACTTTGACACATCAACCACCACTGCTGCCCAGGGACAAAGCCAAACCTTCCCTCTACGGAACACCCTGAGCAGCAGCACAGATGGACTTAGCAGAACCCACTCCTGCCTAACTCACCGTCCAACAGACGGCACCGCAGACCTGGAGGCAATGCTCTCCTCTCTCTTCCGGCCCCCTTACACAGCCAGAACTTGACTTGGGTTCCTTCTACAGCTTTCTTGCACGCTTAATTGTATTACTTGTGTTAATCAAGCTGGTCTTAGGTTTGTAATTAATATTTCAAGATAATCAAGTTTACAGGTCAAACAATGAGACATGTCTGCAAATACAGAACATCTGCTCCTTGAAATGTCCCATCCCTGGACTATAGTTCTAGTTCTGCTAAACTTTCCCAAACATTTTGCATGTAGGAATGCTTGAACTGAGAAAAAAAAGAAGTGTTAATTTGGCCTGTTCCAAATCTAATACAAATTCTGATCTGCTACACTAACTAGGTGAAATGGAAAGCATTTGAATATTCATTTGCATCCAACCTTTAAATGCAAGATTTAAAATTGGAAAGCTTGCAATTACCACTTAGTTAACATAGTGCAAGATGGCTTAAAAATTGAAAGATCCATAATTACAACTTAATTAGCGCATTAATTGCGGCAAGGAATGGGCATGTACAGAAGCCAGGCTAAAATCTCAGCAAGTGGAAGCAACACAATTTTGCTGAAACCAGTGCAGTCTTCTCAACCAGCTGAGGATACAGCTCACAGCACCATTACTGGCTTTAGCAAAAACGTCTACAGTGAGGCCAAATAATGTGTTTTGATAGGTCTTCTGTGTCATTTTTAACTCAAAAAAAAGTAGAGTTTTGTTTGTAGTAGGTTTACTTAGAAAGGAAGAAGACAGAGGTTATAGTACCTAGAGGAAATGATTCCTGATGGGGACATATGGCTGGTGAGGCAAAACAGTAGGGAAATGTGACTGTAATAAATAATAAATAACTGCTTCCAGAAGGAGCCAGGATAAGACATACCAAATATAGGGCACTGGAAGATCCTAAGAACAGTCTGGAAGAGGAGAACCTTGAAACTGAGACAATTAATATGAATCAAATTAATCTGAATTCAAATGAGACCCATGGTACAAACTGAAAATGAGAAGCTTGTCCAGATCAGACCAAGAAATGGGTGTTCCTTACAGCTTTCTGGACAGATTTCAGACACACTGGGTGAGAATGCAAAAAAATAGAATACATGTGTGTGTGGACAAAGAACATGGTCATATTTTATAAGTACAGAAATAAAAGGTTTTAAAGGCCTAAGCAAGAGCCTGTGTATGGGTGTCTGAGAGCAGCCATTCAAGAAAAAGATGAACAAACGCCTGGGCAGAGACAAGTGCTACAGGTCTGGCACAGAACTACAAAAGGCTCAAGGGAAAAAAACCCCAAGGAGACAAAAGAGATCTTCAGATTGACAAAGGAAATTTCTGCCCTGTTAGAGAAGAATTCTAGGAATAGTAAGTAAAAGATGCAAGTGTGGAGGTGCAAGGAGAAATCTAAAGACAACACAGCCAAAAGGGAAGTTAAAACATCCCTTGAACTCTTAATTTTAGAATAGGGTGTACAAAAGCATGGCAATAACAGCTTTCCTCCTTTGTATGGGAAGGAACTAATGACAAATAAAGCTGGGTCAGGAAAAGACATCCACAACTTAGGAAGGAAGATGCAAAATCATGCCTCACTTCTGCAGTAGAAAATGTAAATGTGACAGACGAAGCTGAAGAGAAAAACTGTTCATTTTTCTTGTTACACTCTCTCTTTCTCAAAAAAAAAAAAATAAATCCCCTCCCTCCCACCTATCCCCTCTCCAGAAAAAAACACCATCACCAAACCAAACCAAACACCCACACCACTTCTGGGTACCCTGAACTTGCCTAGAGGCAACATAAGATTTGTAAAGAGGGTGACTGGCAGGCATAGCCAGCAACTGCACAGAGCAATTTCTTTTTGCAGTGGCCCAGAGTCTACCCTTAGGTTTTCATGTGACACTGCAGGACAGAGACAGGCAGAAGAAATGAAGTGATGCTGATGCTAATTCACCCATACCCACTATATACTCAGTCTATGCCTTTATTCTGTCTTCTAAAGGATCTTTTCAAACCTACCACCAACATCAGTTCTAGCCATTTTATGTTTTTCTTTTTAAAATAAAAGAAGGTCTCAGTACTTCTTACCTCCTAAGCCAGGGTGTAAACTTTGTGGACCTTGGTTTTGCTGCTGCATCACCATGAAGTTGGGGGGGACGTTCCCCTGCTGCACCATAGGATTACGACTAGGAGAACTGACAGGCTGCTGAAATCCCTGGGGAAGAGTGCTACTCTGGGGAGGCCTTGGTCCCATCTGCTGCTGGGTCTGGTTAACTGTTGGAGATGATGCAGGAGATCCCTGCTGAAAGGAGGAGGGAGAGGAAGCAGGAGACTTGTTGGTTAGGTGGGGTTGCTGTAGTGGCGTAGGAACCCGTGAGGGCCCTCCCTGAAGGCTTTTCATCTGAGGAGCAGTGAACTGGCCAGGATTGTTCATTTGGGGAAAGTTTGAGTGAGCCTGGGAAGCTTGCTGGCTTCCAAAAGGATATGGAGGTGGTGGATGAGTAGGAGTTTGTACTGTTGCTAGAGATGGTCTTGCTTGAAGTTGCTGCTGCATTTGTCCAGGCAACGGGGCCTTTTTCCAACCCTGGTTTACTGTCAATGTGCCCAATGCTCCCTGGGTTGGAGGAGGCTGAAGAGCTCCAGAAGGAAGCTGGTTCCAGCCAGGGGGAACTGGAACCTGTGCTGGTGAAGTAAATGAAGGTCGAATACCCTGCTGTGGCTGCTGATGTGGCTGGGCAGGACGTGTCTGCAACTGCGTCTGCTGCTGTAGCTGCTGAAAGTTGGCCGAGTTCATCTGCCTGTTTACAGGAACTGACTGCATTGAATGGAGCTGGGGAGCTAAAGATCCGGATGGATGGTTTTGCTGCTGGATATTTAGCCCAGATAAGAGTGGGTCCATTGCATCTATTAAAACAGCGAAGAAAAGTAAAAAAATAATCTACTGTAGACAAAACCCACCCCAAACCAAGAAAGGGCAAATTGTTTGCTTGCATTTGTTTACTCTGCATAAAAACTCACACTCCAGTGTTCCAGTTTCTCCACCAGACAGAACTGGCAATGCTCTAGCAGTTTTCAGAATGTTTAGGAACCCTGAGAAGCCAGGTCTTACCAATTTATAACCTCTACAGTAGTGCATGATAGTTCCACAGCGCCTGTTGTTACAGGCAAGGCTTCTAGAATCATGGAATCATGGAATCACAGAATATCTGAAGTTGGAAGGGACCCATAAGGATCATCGAGTCCAACTGTCTGCTCCTTGCAGGACTACCTAAAACTAAACCGTATGTCCAAGAGCATTATCCAGACACTCCTTGAGCTCAAACAGGCCTGGTGCTGTGACCACCTCCCTGGGGAGCGTGTTTCAGGGACAGACCACCCTCTCAGTGAAGAACCTTTCCCTAATGTCCAACCTGAACTTCCCCTGATGCAGCTTCATTCCATTTCCTCGTGTCCTATTGCTGGTCCCCAGGGAGAGGAGATCAGCACTTCCCCCTCCGCTGCCCCCCTTGAGGAAGTTGTAGACTGCGATGAGGTCCCCCCTCAGGCTCCTCTTCTCCAACCTGAACAAGCCAAGTGACCTCAGCCACTCCTCGTAAGTCTTGCCCTGCCCTCGACACCTTTCACCACCTTGGTCGCCCTCCTCTGGACACACTCTGGTAGTTTGATGTCCTTCTGTTGAGGCGCCCAAAGCTGCACCCGGTGCTCAAGGTGGGGCTGCACCAGTGCAGTGCAGAGTGGGACAATCACCTCCCTCGACCAGCTGGCAATGCTGTGCTGGATGCACCCGAGGACATGGCTGGCTCCTCTGGCTGCCAGGGCACACTGCTGACCCCTGTTCAACTTGCCAGCAACCCAAACCCCCAGACCTCTTTCCGTGGGACTGCTCTCCAGCCTCTCGACCCCAGTTTGTACGTATAACCCACTTGTTTGGGCTGTTATCCATTAAAAAAAGTGCACAATGAGGAGTTAAGGCAGAAACTAACATTCCCAGAATATTTAAAACATTTATGAAAAAACCTGTCTGTAAGAATAAATACTGTGGAGATCTAGAGAAGCTGGAAGTACTGCAACCATTCTAAGGGGAGACAAATAACAACCCCCTCTTTTTCCGTAGCCCCAAAATACAAGTAACTCATACTGGCAAAATTATGAAGAATAAACCCTAAGCATTCACACCCCCAGATCCCGTATCCGTAAACTTCCAGTCCACCTGCCCCTCCTAAAAAGCACTTGTGCTAGTCTGGTGCATTTGCTCCCCTCCAGAGACATCTGCCTCATTCAGCCAGTCCCTCTCTTGCCTTTATCCAAGCATAAAGCTCAGTCACAACAGTTCAACTGCAAAAATACCACTGCCACTGCTCCATGCATGTGAACACAATACCCAGCAAGCTGGTGACTTACTGGGCACCCAAATTATCTGAGAAGTTTTACCAGATTAGTGGGTGCAGAGAGGGTTCCACAGAAAAAGTAACTCCCAGAAAGGACAGGGGAAATACTCCAGGGCAATCCTGGAGTATTCCTATGAGTACACGCTCGAGCATGTGCGCTAAAGATTGAAAATTGAGGAACATTTTCAGGTCAGTACTGTGACTAAGTCTCCCCACCTGGCTGGGAGGAAGGCCGAGGTGTTCTTGACTGCAGCTCTGCACTAGCACCACTTGCCACCATAGAGGAGGGCACATTTCCACTCTGGGACATCATGACAGCTGCAGCATTGCTCATTCTTATTAAACCTTAAAAAATAAAAATACAAATTATCAAGTCTTGCAGCTTTTATATAGAGAAGAATTTCAGATTTTTGTTAAAAATTGTTAACAAAACATTTCTTCAGACTAGGAATTGTTTGTCTAACATCTGGGGACACGTTCTGTTCACTCTGTCTGAAAGCTCGGATTGCCTGGTATAAAACAAACAAGTTCAGGTCCTACTGAAACTTCTCCTTCAGCCCAAAACCTTTACAGAGGCTGCAGAAGGAAGCCCTGCAGACTCACCAATTCGAGCCTGACCTGTCACTGAAGTCACCACATGGCAAGGCTGTACCAGAGTCACACAGGTACCAGGGCTTTTGCAGAATTTGATACTAGGAAGTAACTGAGGTGTTGTAAGAGAGAAAATGTCAATGTTTCACTCCCACGGGATGCTATTTTGTAAAGCTGTGTACCCTGCTGCCCCTGAATGTTGTTATTATATCCACACTGGTTACACTTACACAGCTGACCTGCAGGCAGGATGCAAAGCTCAGACCACCACAGGGAAACGAGAGCAGCTGCTTCCAAAGCAAACCTTTCTTTAAATGTTTTACACTCCTCATTAAGAACAATTTAACTACTGTTTAATCAGGTTCCTACAGAGGTGAAATGTTCTTTCCATTCCTTCTCGTGAACAGCCACACATGCACCTTACATTAACTCTGACAGAACATGCTCACAGCTGCTTTAATTGCTTAAAATCCTATCTATTAAGATATTCATTAGCTTATTTTGCCTTATGATTCAGCTATGGAAATAAATTAGAGTAGCTTTCTTTTAATTCTTCATAAAATCTGAATTTTGTAGTTAAAAATTACTTATCGTGCATATACAATGCTCTAAAATGTAGATTTTAATAAAACTGCACCTCTCCACGAAAATGAATTCTCCAGGATCAGATCTCAAAAGCTTAGCAGAAAATAAAACGAGAGATCAATGAGTGTCCTGTCCTTCCCACAATTATAATGGATCTAAAATAGTTTATTACTGTACCCTGAATCAAGGGCATATGCTCATTTTCATAAAGGCAGCCAAACAGAAAACTGCGATAATTTGTGCACATTTTAAAGTGCATTCACTATACCAGACTCATCTGCTTTTAGTCTTTATGAAAAAACAACAAAAAAAAAAGAAAACACCAAAACAAAAACCCAAATTGCCAAACCCTTAAAAAACCCCAAACCAACCTGCCCCCCCCAAACCCCTCCAGTGTTTGTGGGACAAACTGCAGCCAACTACTCAGTTTACACGAGGTGGGACATGGTTTGACAGTGCAGAAACAAGAACACACATTAATTAAAATGGCAATTATAATTCTGCAAACAATAGTTGCTATAATCAGTGAAATTTTATGATTAGCTTAGTAACAAATTCCAAAGTGTATTAAGATAAACAAATATAAGCCAAGGGAATTTACCTTGTCCCCCTTGCATGGGAAAGCCCGTTTCCATTCGCACCGAGTTGCTCGCTCCCAGGGGCCCATTGATCCGGACATCCTGGCTTCTGTTTTGAGCTAAAGCTAAATTGATAGCACCTTCCCCTGAAAGTAATGCAGCCTGGGTGAACTGAGTGACACACGGAAAAGTAGGAAACAGGCATTTTCTAAAGGACATTTAGAAGATGTCAAGGAAGGAAGGACAAACTTTACCTATAACGCACATCTGGGAAGGACAGTTCTGCATCACATTGCCCTTGTCTTCTGGATTTCAACTTTAAGAAAAATAACCACCATGACAAGCATGAAATGCCCTTGGTTTCATCCAGAGTGTGCTCTTGGACATATGTCCAGAATGGATATTTTAATTGTGAAATCCACTGATAATTTGATTTTAAGAAAGCCTCATATGAAGCAATTAGTGGAAAAAAAGGGAACATTTTGCTAGCTAACACTAAAAAAACATTTTTCAGGAGATTTTTTACTGTTCAGAGGATTTTTAGCTCTCATTTTTATTATTAAATCTATTCTTGAATGAGTGAAAGTCTTGAACTACCTCTTTACTGAAGTCATTTTCCAAATTGCTAAACTGGAAGTTTTGCAAGGTTAACCAGAGACACAAAATTGCTTGTTGAGTATACTTCAATTTTAGCTTGCTGCCTTTGGAAACAAGTTAGGTGTGAAATACCTTCAATCTGAACTGAGAGAATTCCCAGGTCACGAAGCTGTTGGTTATTATTCTGAGCCAGGATTCGCAGCCGCTCGGCAGCTTCTCGGGGTATGTTGAAGGTAACACGGACGCTGTTCCAAGGCTCTATCTTCTGCAGCTTTAACTTGTTGGATTCTTAAAAGGAAAATGGGCAGAGTCAGCGCGAAGACAGCTTTCAAACAAGTCTGATGAAATAACTTGAGGAAAAAAGCACAGCTGAAAAAACAGAAACAATTATTTGGCTTTGAAAAATCTCTGGTGGTTCGGCTCGGGCACAGAGATTTTGCCAGCACGGGCTTAGTGACCAACCCTGTCAAACGACTTCAGGTACTGCCCGAAAATTAGCAATATAAAAACTATCCAACTGATAACCAACACAACAGCCAACACAATCACTTCATCACTCAAAATTCTAAATATTCTGTGGATAAACTACTTCGGAAAGATATGAAAATATCCAATAAAAGAGATTTACTGTACCTGTCAGTGAACTAGATGGATGTGTGAAAAAAATGACTGCAAGAATGAAATCCCTCATTCTTGAAATATTTGCTTCACAAACACTTGTGAAATCATCATTTTTTTCTAAAAAAAAAGAGTCCTAGCAGTATTCAGTTATTTTCTACCATATTACTTATTTATTCCGAACAGGTATATTCAATTCTGCAAACCTGCATGTTAAACTGCACATTCAAACCTGCAAAAAAGCATATTAAAATCATGCAAAATATTTAGTTGCAGGTTTTTCAAAAGCCCATTGTACATATGACTGTTTCTGTGTAAATCAGATGTTTTAAAAGTAAGAGCTAGAATTAGCAAAAAGGCAGGGCAGCCACATTGGATGTATTTTTCTGAACTGGTATCTAACTAAATTATTGCTACAAAATGTATTTAAGGATAATTAAAAATATATTCCTAATACAGGTGTACAAGCTTTCAGTTTCTAGCTTTCTGAAAAGGAAGACCCTTTGAAAACTGTAAACACTGGCCCAAATTTTAATCAGCCAGTTCTTCCACTGTAACATCAGATTTACTAAAAGTTTGTCAGCTTCTTGATTCTGAAGAACACGTAATTTAAGAATGCCAATAATTTATTCCTATTTAGGAATCTCTTGTTCTTCACTAATTCACCAAGTCCACTCTGCTGCTACAATAACGGTATTAACAGCTACATCCTCTTCCTACCTACCTTCATCCTTCTATAGAAAGGTAGGAAAAAGGATGAAGGTAAACATGTTTTTGGCTGGAAACATGACAGGAGTAGTTTTAAAACATCTTTTTGTGGAGGTTTGAACAGTCCTATATTTACTGCTATTAATGTTCCAATATTTTACATATTAAAATTGCATTAGCAATTTCCATATTTCTAGATACGAGTATCATTTTGCAAACTTTGCATCTGCTAAGCCTACACCAATGTTATTTACTAACTCAGCATTCTGAATATCCTACTTTGCTCTGAATTATTTGCTCTGAATTAAATAATCTGTCACATTGATAATTTTCAAATTAATTTGACAGTGATTAAAAAAAATTGTTTTCTGCTTTCTGCACCAAGGTCTGAACCGTGTTTACTAATCCTGCCATTCATACTTATAACAAACTCAGCATGCAGACACCTTTGTACAACCAAGGCCACTCCGTAGAGTGTTCATCTGCATTCAATTAATTTCTATTCAAAAACCTATGTTCTACTTCCAACTGTTTATAAGATACAGCTCAAAACAGTGGTGTTTCTTCACAGTATTTTTATGCCAGCTTTTTTATCTCCCTGAGGGGTAACAGCAAGGACCCCAGCAGCTGATGCCAGACCCAACTGACTGCAGCTGGGCAAAAAGGAAAGAAAACAAAATGACAAAGAAATCCAACTTGACTGTTCAGAAGTCATAGGTTATTTTTCTGAAAAAGTATCTGACATCCTTGCACAAGCAAGCAATGCAATCAACACTTTAAAACCTAACCTAGAAAATCAGTTTTGTTTAAACACAGACTGCCTGCCTGAAGGAAAGAGGTGAAATCTTTGTGGTACAGTGTGATCCCAAAAGGGCACACAACAGAAGAGCGGCGTGCTGGGATGGTGACCTATGGTTATGAGGAAACCTTGGTTCATAGACAGCAGAAAGAGGAGGGGAAGAGTGCATGGGCAGTCACTTGGCTTTTAGACTGCAGTTGCATGACATCAGACCAAGTCACAACAGCGCTGCTGTGGTCCCAGTCTCCAAGGCTCGTCTGTTTGTGTGTTCCTGCCACCCCACTGCAGGCAGCCCACCTGGCTTTCTCTGTTTCTATAGCAAACTATACTAACAGCAAGAAATGAAGCCTTTACCTTGACCCTTCTTTTAATATCAGACAAGGGGCATTGCTGGGGAAACTGGCAGTGGGGAGGGAGCATCATCACTGATCCAAGCACATCAAACACACCCACAGCATCACAACGCTGCACCCTCACCAGGGGAGGGCTGTCTGTTGAGACTGCCCTTGTACAAGCAAGACCAGGTAACTGAGCAGCTATGAGCCATCATGGTTGAGACCCTGTGCAAAGATGCTCAGACAGTGGACATGTCTTCTTCCAGATCTAGATGTGCTGGTAAAAGATGTTACTGTCCCAAAAGCCTGTTATCACTCACTATGTAGCTGCACCCAGACCTCAGTGGGCACACAGGGGTACGTGAGAGCACTGCACATCCCTCATCAGAAAAAAAAAAAAGAAAATTAGGGAGGGTTGGTCAGTGTAGCAGCAAAGGAGCCATAACATCTCGAACTGACACAGTTACTTGAGAGTGAACCTGTTCTCAGAGGAACTACAGTGGTTTAAACTGGATAGTTTTGGTAGTAAAAAACATCTGTGTGGACAAGCCTGGTTACACTTCCATGTAACAGAGCAATGTGTAACTGAGGGAAACGAAAGAGAAAAAGAAAACAAGTAAAACATGGGAACTGAATAGGAATAAATGAACTCAGTAATGAAATCAGTTTTAAACAATAAAACAACTGCAGAAACTTGTACTCTGTGTGTCTGAGAAGAAAGCTCCCAAATTCACCAAGAATAACCCAAACAAATCTTATTACAAACTGACCAACTCAAACCCAGTCTATTTCTTCGTACAAGCACCCTGACTATGTAAATAAGCATTTTGAGGGCAGTGAAAAATGACAGAAAGGTACATTACCCATGTGTAAAAGGCCAGGCACATTCTCCAGTATGATATCTAGCTTCTGCTCAAAGTCTCTGTCACCTATATTTCCTTTAAAAGCTACAAAGATTGTGGAATCCTCAGGAGCAACCTCTTGTTTCAGTTCATCTTCCTCCAGTCCTGAATCAAAATCCACCTCTAAGTCTTCCATAGCTGAGGAGTACGAGGAGACATGTGTATCCTTTATGTTGGGTAGGTCATCCAAAACCATTGCTTCCAACAATGGGAGCCTGTCAGACGTGAAGATGATGCTTGGAAGGGAAAAAAAGAATGATAATTAAGTATAATAATATGTGTGTAAAGACATTAACAGCTGCTTTCAACGGCACATGAGATCACTGACAGAAGAACCTACCGGGTGACCCAGTGCCAGGGTCTGAGGGACAAACTGCGCGACTGTGGGAACCGCGGCCATTGCAGTGTCCAAGCTGCTCATCCGCTAGGACAAACAGGAATGGGGTCCTGACAGATTCCTGCTGCACATGACTTGAGAAGTATTCCAGTTGACCTAAACGATAGGCAGGTAGAAAGGCAGGCGGGGG
>VZRW01003557.1:104858-116992 GCA_013398125.1 Aegotheles bennettii
GGGGGGGAAATGAAATCAATTACATTCGTGTCCATCTCACACAGAGGACAAGCAAGCAGCCAGCGCCTACTCTGCAGTGCCCCACTGCCAGGGGATGGCAAGAGTCACAGCAATACTTGCAGAAAGGCAGGAAAACCCACCAAACTGGGTCTGAGGGACTGCAGATGAAACACATCCAGCAAAGCAGGAGTAAAGCCATAGCACATCTTTACCAGGAGAAATTTAGCATTTGACAAATACTTCACAGGCAGGGAAGGCTCTCTCAGGCACACTGCCTTCTTTCTATAAGGTTGAGAAGATTTAGGTCTTTTCTGCTGCTTATGCACATTACAACCTGAAACTTGCTTGCCCTGTGCTAACCTACAACTCACCCCATGCCCCTGCTGAACTTGGGTAAGAATTAATTCAGTAAATCAAGTCATATACCTGATGGGTTTTACTTTATAAAACGTCTAGGCTTTGCAGTAAGTTTTACTTGACTCTGTGACAGCAATCTAAGCTGTTGTCTGTACAGAGCACAACCTATGTCAAAAGTTACCCCTCCATCTGTGACAAACAGTACCAACGTTTAGTTAAGACACATTTTCACACTTTTCCACCCCAGCACAAGCCATTACAGGGGCCAGGGCACTAACTCACTAACTCCTCCAGGTGAGACCTCTGTTTGCACACTCAACACTTCACAAGTGTTGCTGAAACATTAAAACCACCTGCACCAGCAGCCAAAACTGATGGCAAAACCAACAGAGGGACCTGTTCCCAAGCACCGCTGTCAAAACCAACCTCATTCAACAGCCAGGACCATCGAGACCTCGTAACTCTCAAGCTGACAGTATTCAGCACAACCCATCAAAACCGTCCAGTCTGGGAGGACAGCCCCTCAAATCAGATACAGATTGGGTCTCTGGCAGAGGTTCAAGTTCCCAACTCAAATTAAAACCACAGCTCTGAGACCGAAGGTGAGCTGCAGATGCTGGCCAGAAAACAGCCTTTTTTAATAAAAAAGATAACTATGTTAGACAAGCTTGGCTTGAGCTCTGTGTTGTTTGCACATCGCTGAAGGGACAATATGACAAATTAAAACATGAGGATTCACAAGTCACAGAACACCCACAGCTTTCGGTCAGGTCTCTATGCACACACTGATTTTACACAATACAGGTTCTTCTCTCTCTTGCTACCCTACATCACACTAGGCAGTAATGGCATCGAGGAACTATCACCTGTTTTACATACAGTTACCCTCTTCACACTGCAGAACCAGGTCTTCCTTCTCAAACACCACTCGAGCCTCAGACTACAAAGCCAGTTCTGTCTCACAAGCTCTGCTGCAGTCTTGCAACAGAAGGTAAAAACATTTCACAGTCACCGATCTATTTCCATAGTGCTTCCAAAAGTTATTTCCATTACCATGGAAATTTTAAAGACAGGGAACTGAGATAAAAATTTTAAAAATTAATTACCAGGTGAACACAAAGACAATTGAATCTGTTTTTCTCCTAGAGTCCTTGCTGCTCAGCTCTGTATCTGAATCACAGGTCTGAGTGCTTGGCACCTCCGTTGAGTCAAACCACTCAGTGTCAGGTCAGGTGCCCAGAAAATGAGAATGCCCATTAATAACCACGTGTGAAAATCTGTTCTAATTGATTTTCACACACAGTTTCTTGGACAGAGAACTTCCTTACCAGAGCTGGCTTTACACCAACCAGGAGAGAATTCCTTCTCCTGCACTCCTACATTCACCACATACACACTGACTGCAGGGAGAAAGGAGCTGGGAGTCCGACACAAATCATCTCTTTAACAACCAAGGACAGTCACTCTGAATGAGGCAGGCATTCTATGAAATATAAGCACTGTATTTTGAAGGAAACTACATAGAAAATTATTTATCTGAAAATCTTGAGAAAGTTTTTCAGGGAGAGAGATCTCAGCTCAACATACAGGCTCGTATGTGTTGGAAAAGCACAATTACTTGGAAGGGATGGGGCATCCCACCTGCAGCAAGAAACACAAGTACTTCTGACACTCCCTGACACCAAAGAAGTGGTTTTTTTCTAGAAGAACATTTCAAATTTTTTTTGCAATTGAAGTGTCTGAAGCATTCACCTTCCCCGTGAAAGAGCAGAAAACTGTGGTTTTAAAGACTTCATGAAAATGCTGCAGCTTAAACCAGATGCCACCAACCCTGCCTCAAGATGCCAAAATCTGACTGGATTTGTTGAAATTGTGGCCCTTCATGAACACTATTAAAATATAACTTATGAAACCCTGAAGGACCACAGGCCTTGTTTCATTTGACTCAGAAAGTCACAGGACTGCAGGGAAAGCTTAAGAAAAAAGAAAAAAACAAACAGGGTTGAGCTTTAAAAGTTAATTTCTGGATAAGAACACACAGCTACAGCTCCCTTAACATTTTTTTTCACATTCACATTTTTCACATTTTCCTCAAGGATCCCTGCTACATCCACCTTCCCTCTCCCCCTCTCAAAACCACGCAGTTCAGTCTGTTCCTACATCCAGGTGTAATTTATCTCGAGTATGACAGGAGGAAGCAATGATTTGCAAAATCTTCCTCTTCGGGCAGAGCACAGCACGCCATCCATCTCCAACCAAATGAATCCCAGCTGCATCCGTCATCCTAACAAATTCTGTAATCTCCTGGTTCTGGGGCTGACGTCCATAAATCACAAGCCAGCCCATGAGCGTAACGAGCGTGTACGCTCAGCACTCCTCCACACAAACACAGAAACCCTCAGTGTAAGCACACACAGGTAAAACTCTGGCCATTCAACAACTCCTGTGAACGAGATGAACTCCCAGCAGGCCACAGAACACCTCTGGCAAGCAAGAACCGTGCCCAAATTGACCTCCATAACCACAGCACATCTCCTGAACTTGAGCACTCACACACACACGGCAGCATAAGACTGTCCCTGAGTACCATCCTCATTCAAAGAACACACATGGCCCCCTCCTGCCCTGCACCCTGCTGTTTTAGTGTTCCAAATTTAACATTTTCCATCACACAAATGTTTCTGGAAACTCCGAGCAAGTCCAGTGCTACCACATGGCAACCACCCACCCATGAACCTGCCTGGGACAGGCTGCAGCAACATGGAAAGCCTTGGTCTTACTCAGTACACTCTAATTATCAAAACTACATAACTGAAGCAGAAGAGGTGGGGATAAATAGCCAGATAACAAACTACTACCGAAAATGCACCTGCAGTGTCATGGGGGTTGGGGTGGCAGGGGACAGCCCGTGAAGACCAGAGTGTCCCAAATGAAGGATGCAGAGCCCACCCTGGGCTGTTAGAGGCTGGAGCTCTTGGGCACACTTGACATATGGATAAAGCAACTGACTGATTAAACTGTGCAAGACAGACTACCCAGAGTGAGAATTTATGTAGGACACAGCGATGCCACAGTCCAGATGGGGGCTGCTGGACAGCTGGGTCCCACCACACACCATGGGGAACCCAGAGGCAGTTTGCCATGCCGTGCCTTGTCCCTCACCAAGAGCCTGATAGCAACAGGAAGCCTGCACCACAGACCCAGCACCCTGCGACTGGGCAATGCCAAGAGAATCCCACCCGGTCCCTGGGAGAGGGGGGACTAGAGCAAAACCTGAAACCGCCTGTTGTCCTAACTGGGGAGCAGCTGAACACTGGGAAGCCAGCAGGCTCTGGGGTGCCAGATGGAAGTGCTGCTCACAAGGGTTAAAAAAAAACAAAGAATGGAAAAAGAAAAAAAAAGGTATCTTGGTATCCTCATCCCCAGATCCGCTCAACCATCCAAATTGAAGGTTGTGCCAATTTGTTCCTTAAGCAGAATGTGAAGTCTCCTGTTGCTTTCTTCTACCCACTGCACTCCCCACAGCCAGTCCACCGAAACGAGCCCTTGTCTAAGAACTCCTCTGAGGTTCTGGTGACACAGCGTATTGATTTACGAGCTGTTTATACATTTCAGGCAGCTCAGAATAAACACTTTCACAACTGTTGTCACACCAGAACATGCACCCTCTCAAAACAAATATGCAGGGAGTCCAATCAAATAGAAAGTACCAAAATCCTGCTCTATGCCTGAAAAAGTACTCTTCCAAATGGCACAGAAGGTTGGAAAGGGTGAGAGCAGAAGGAAGGATGGATTGATGTCCTTCACTAGCAAATGGCAGAAGTTAACACTGAGCAGAGTACTCTTCCTCACACTGACCATTATTTAAAGCTCCAACAGGGGATAGGAAATGAGTCCAGAAATGAGAATACAATCAAGTCCCTTGGGAAATCCATCAATGAAAGGGAGAAGAAAGAGTCTTTGATAGCAGTAGTAACATAATTTCCAAAGGATATAGAACCCTCCTTGCTCCTGCCTTCATTGAAAAATGGTTTTCAAGCAACTTAATAGGAAAAAAAAAAAAGGAAATCAGAAAAAAGCATGTCTTGAATAACACACTTGAAAGTTTTTTTGTTTCCTTTGTTTTATGTGTCAGTGAGAAAACACGCAAAGGTATTTACCAGGTTTTTCAGGATGGGGATGGAGGAGGTTCAGTACTGCCAGAATACTGTTGAGAAGATGTTTTTCTTTTAATACATAACATACGCACATGTGCACCCACACAGGCACACTTTTAAAACTATCACCTACAAACCCCAGAAACACTCTGATCGTAACACTGTTTTTATTGCACACTTGTTAGCAGTGTACAGTTGTCTCCTACAACTGTTTCAATCTTCCTGTTGTCTAGCAGAGTGATCTCGGAGCTTGTTAGACCTCACCGGTGAATAACACTGTACACACACACATTGTGATACAAAGGTTAAAATGGCACAATTGTTTCTGGCAAAAACTTAGACTTTTAAATAAATTCTAGATGAGTGTCATATTGTTACACGAGGAAATTAAATAATGCTAAGAATCACTGTTACAATATGAAAGAATACCTAAAAATAAACTGAAACATGCAATAAAATTTCCTCTGAAACGACTTAGCTGGGGTAGTTCTGGTAATTTGGAACTTCAAGCCTTGGCACTAAGGAGGGATAACGCCACAAAAGCTCCCAGCTGCCCTCTTTGGGAGGGAGGTCTGAGAACAGCCACAAACCTGATGGCAAACGCTGTAACCCTCCATGGCAGACTGAAAAGTCAGCTTTGGAGACAGCCCAGCCCTTCCAACACACAAACATCAGAGGCAAGGACCTATCAGTTGGACAGCTAGGAGGAGAGTATGTAAGAACAAGAGATATGCAAATGCATCACATGCTTATTTTACCTACCAAAACAGATTCCACAAGGTCAGCACTTTGTGGCACGCAACAGGTCTTCAGGTAATCCCCGACTGGCAAACATGGCTAAACAGAAACTCCCAAAAACGCAGTCCTGAAAGGAAACCACCATGTTCCATCAGTGAGGCAAAATAACAAAAATACTGAATATAACACAGTGAATATCTTGATTTTTAATATGCAGTTTTGCACCAAACCCAGCTGTCTCCTCAGTAATGTAAAATCCATGTGTTGTTGTACTCAAATACTAACAGCAAAACCTGATGATCCAGAAAAATCAACCTTCTGCTATAGACAGAAAACTGAATGCTCCTCTTGGTTGGAAATAACATTTTATTCTTAACAGGGCAAGTTTTATCTAGAATAATGTGTTTAATTAATTCTTAACATGAACTCTTCTACATTAAATTAACCTTCAGAGAAGAGAAACCAGCACAGGTCAGGTGCACTCCAGCTCACCCTAAGCAGGCACCAGAACCGGCTCATTCCAGAAGCACATTACAAGCCCACACGGCCACCTCAGATAGACGTTTTTATTGCGGGTGGCCAACAAAGCGAGGCGAAGCCATCCCCAGGAGTTGCTCCTGTTCACGGTCTCCTCGAGTTGCACTCAGACCTCTCAGGGCAATGGAAATGCAGCAGTAAAGCTAATGGCTTCGGTGAAAACAAAACACCGCCCCTGGAATGATGATAGTAACTTCCCAATGCTGCTTTTCAAGCAGATTTTCTGCTTACATGGCAGCCTGCTCACCACTGGGGACTACCCAGAAACAAACTGGGGAAGCAGGAGAGGGAAGACAGCTCAAAAGCAAAGCAGAAATTTGCTCTCTTCTACCTAGACAACAAAATGAAATCGCGTTCAAAGCCTCAGCATCACGCCACAGCCCTGCATCCTGCCAGCCCAGCACCAGACCATACATGCTTCATAGCACTTTCAATAGTAACCTAACCCTTTCCCACCTCTGGTATCTCCTTGCATTTCTAAATAAGTGTTGTAATTCAAGAAGCAGTGTAGTACCAAGCAGAAGGCGGCCTGAGTAGCTAAAACCTCTGCAGTAACTTTGCTGTTTCCAGCAAACCTGCCTGCATCCCAGAACTGGACATCACGCTGACAAACAAAACCAAAATCTGAAATGTGAAGCTTTAGTATTATTTAGTAAGTGTAAACTAAAGCTAAAAAAAGCTTTTGACATTCTATAGCAGATACTGCCCCAGTTCTATTTTTTCACCCTTTCTGTAAAAGGATGCTCCACAGAGTATTTCAGACAGCCTAAAACTGAGTCACGTAACAAACCGACTGGTTATTTCCAAAGCTGTGCTAAGGGCTTGTGTGAAAGGACAGTCCTCGATTGCCAGTAAAAGCTGCTTTTAAGGTGGCCTCAAAGCTGCCAGAAGTCAGCCCCTGTACAAAGCTTCCGTGCCTTAGCAAGGCAGGGGCAGGAGGCGACATTTGGCTAAAGGGTGGTGAACCACAGGGAAAATCATCTGAAAACCTCGGAGCAAGGACTGAGGGGCTTTCTGTTCCTCCAGTTCCCCCTTCTGAGGAGAAGGGTGACCTTCCCTCACCACAGGTGGAGGGTCTGAGACGGTCTGCAGACACTGACCTGCTCCAGACTGGGAAAGATGGGCTGCCCTAGCAGGCTCCTGTGAGAATCTGAGGATGGTCAGCCTGGGCTGTGGGAGGAGGAACAATTACCTGCTGCTGTCTCTGTTCCCATTGTACACAAGACAATACCAAATTTGGTTAAGGAAAACAACTAATGAACATTGGTTCATTAACTCCAACTTTCATTATAATGAAAACACTACAGTGTTTTCTGATAGACACCTTGGAAAGGCCTGGAGACTGAATGCATACCCCAGCAGACACCATAGCATCTGTAAGGACAGCCCTGTGAAATGTTTCATCTACAGAAGACGCTTTGTTTGAAGCTTATGCTTTCCCAAACGTCCAGAAAACAAAACAAGTGAGTCTACAGGAAGGCAGGCTCCATGCCCTCCCCCGGTGCAGAACCACACACTCTGCTGTACTCCCATAGCCCTAAGCACAAAACACCCAGACCCAGTGTTTCCAAGAAGGAGAAAATCACAGCTTGTTGTAACATGTGTGATCTTCTGTGTGGGGTATCTCAATGCTCTGTGACAGCAGGTTTAGTGGAACATTGGTTTGTTAAAGATCCACAAAGTTCACTGACACCCCACAGCTCACACTGAGCCGCAATGGGCACATCTCGACTGAGCCATTCATTTTTATTTCAACAGGATCTGACTGATGAGATCATCAGGGTTGTGTTGAAAAGCAAGATGATAACTCCAGAATGAGTTTTACCTACAGCTAGGTTAGCTGTGTAGAAACTCCAGCTCTAACTAGCTGAGATACTGGCACAAAAAGGCTCCTTCTTAGATCACAAGTTAACTCGGAATTGGCAGTTTCCTTGGAAGCTGTCGTCTACACAATGTAACATCTGACCAATCGGTTCCTATTAGCTGAATTATTAATTTCACACGTTAAGGACATTTCCATTTGGAAGAAATACACCATAGCTTGCAACAGATTCATACTGTGACAGAGCTTTGCAGGTGTAACTTTGCACAAAGATCCACCAATGCACTCAGCAAATGAGATGCTATTTAAAATCAGATGCACCTTGACATCAAACTATACTTAATCCAGCCTTCCAAAGACTATGAGCAAGCTCCTTTTCAAGTAGCAATCTATCCATTGTTTGTGTTGTGACAAGCTTTTTATTTAAATTTGAATGTAACAGCCACCAAGCCTTTGTGGGCTGCCCAGGTACTTCTTTATCACCACATTCCCACTGAGCTTCACACATAACCAAGGTATTCTCGTGATTACCGGTCCCGCACAAAGGTAAAACTGCACCTCTTGTTTATTGCAATATTCTTCCTTCTGACACATAAAAAACATCTAGGAAGTCTCACTAGACTTTAAAATTCTGAAATGTTATAAAGTATGAAGAAAAGATTTAAGCTAAACCAAACAGCTCAGAAGTAATTCCTTTGACATGAGAGACTCAATAACGAGACTGCTTTCCCTGACCAGAAGACCAAAACAGAAGCAGGAATAGCTGTTGTTAAAATCAAGATTGTTCTGAGTTTCCTGATGTATGAACCCTCACAGCTTATTCTGTGCTGCTCTGGGCTTTTGAAGAATCGATTTCAGAAGTGTTGTTTATTGTCACTACTGCTATTAAGAACCAGGAAACCACTGGGCAACTTTGCACCTTCTGGTAGCACCAGGATGCATCAGAACTAGAGAGCAATGAATCCCTGCAGGGATGGGAAGAGCACCCCAGAAAACCCTTAGAAGGAATGCTTCCCCAGGCTGCAACCAAAGGATGAGGCACTATTTCTTGTCCAGTATTATTCTTACCTGAGCCTCAATAAAACAAACCAGTCATGTTTTTGCCTTGAGAGGTTCAGCTCCTACAGCAAAAGTCCAGGATTGCAGCTGCAAACTCCTCAGATTCTCTGGGAAGGAGACCCACCAGCACTGCCAGTCTGAGCCCCAGATCTCACCTCCCACATGCTCGCCACTCACTGCTGGGAAAGGAAGATGTTATTATGGATGCTAAATCTTCTGATTTACCAAGAAGCACGGCAGAAATAATTCTTCACATCTTCCTTGTGCCATCCAACAAGGAGGGAGGCTTGTAAGAGCGTGCCTGAGCACACGAACTCATGGAATATCTCAGTTGGAAGGGACCCATAAGGATCATCGAGTCCAACTGTCTGCTCCTTGCAGGACTACCTAAAACTAAACCGTATGTCCAAGAGCATTATCCAGACACTCCTCGAGCTCAGACAGGCCTGCTGCTGTGACCACCTCCCTGGGGAGCGTGTTCCAGGGACAGACCACCCTCTCAGTGAAGAACCTTTCCCTAATGTCCAACCTGAGCTTCCCCTGATGCAGCTTCATTCCATTTCCTCGTGTCCTATCACTGGTCCCCAGGGAGAGAAGATCAGCACACATGTGTGGAACACAGGGGCCAAGCCAGTCTGTAAGCATGACCCAGAAACCATGGTGAGAAACGTGGTCCCATCCCAGCTGTGCAGTCATGGCAGGTCATTTGACTTTTAACAGAGTAAAAATTAAAAAATTAAAGTGATACGCATAGGACTTGGTGAATTTCATAATACCCATCTTTTGGTGGGAACAGCAAGATCATTCCTTTCATACCCTGCAAACCCAACGCTCGGGCTCCCACGGACCCAACGCACTACAAGCACCTTCCAGTCCCAGATCACTGGCTTACACGGAGACGAAGGAATTCAGCCAAGGGGTAATTCATCTCCTGTACATGCCAATTGTCATACAAATCCAACCCAAACCCCTGTGTAGGGCTATGCTTCAAGACTCCTCATTCCAGCCGGAGAAGCGGGGGGCAGTCCCCTGGGTCCCAAAGAGGCGATGCCCTCTGTGAGCTGCAGAGTCCCCTGCGCCCTCCCTCCTCCACCCCAGTGCCCAGAGCAGCCGTGCTGGGCACTCTTTTTCCTGAACCCATAAAGCAGGGTTATTTACCATCACACAACCTCAAGGCTGCAACATACACATGACAATTCACCTCTTGTTTCTGTTTTTAACTACAAGAACAGCAATTTTTGATGTGCAGGTGGGATGCTGCTCACAGCATCAGCTAATGACAACACTGGACAGAAAATGGACTGAGAAAAATCCCTGGACCTCTGGGAAACATCCACTACTATTTCTCCTGTGTAATCCAAAGTTTACATGAATGTGCAACCCCAGCAGCATCACTGAAGAGTTTTTCCTCCATCCCAGTCAGAACACTGGACAAGCTGAGCTTCACACCCCACCGTGAGACAAACCTCCAGCTACACACACAAAGGAGCACACAGGCCGTGTGGCTCCAACACTCCCTGTCTGTCACAGGCAGTCCCTGCCGAAGGACACCAGTGATCCGCTCTGGAGAGAACAGCAGAGTTCAGGACAGTGTCAAGACAAAACACAATATACCCCTGGCCTCAGCCCAGCCAAGGTGAGCCGGTCACCTGCCGAACATCTCGCCTGGAGCCCGACGGTGTGGCTTCCCTGCCTCAGCTCTGTGCCACCTCCCATTATTTCTCCTCCAGCTTCTGCTCCTTACCTTTTCCCAACCCTGCGCATCCTCTCCCATTACGTCTGCCACAACACAGCCTTATGGAACAACTTTACACTTGAGCACAGTTTTTGCCATCCAAGGCGCACGTTCAGGGCCAAGCCTTGCAGTGCTCCGACACGAGCAGGCATTCTCCTCACCCGTACCCTCTCTACGCCGAGCATTTGTATTTCTCAAGAGTATTTCCCTGCCACCACCCCTCCTACCCATCAGAGGCACACCAGTGACCCGTAAAATGTCGCTATCCCCAATGCAACCAGACTGTTACAGCCACGTAAACTCTTTGATACCTTCAGCAGCAAACCTTTGCCACTGCAGATCCATTAAATTCAGTACCTCTGTTTAACCCAGTGGTGACTCCAGCTGCCATCCAAAGCAATCAACAGGGTATTAGAAAATAAAAATACACTGTAAATCTGTTTAACGGCTTAGTTACCAGTGTGAAACATCTCACACCTCCTGCAAAGGCATGCAAGCTTTGGCAATATCATACCTGGATAGAACAAAACTGTTCAGCAGAGCTGACCCCTGCAGCCCCGTATCTGCACGGATTTCAGCCATGGAAATGAAAACACTCCCACTCAGTTCAGTGATGCACAGGGGGTCCTGAATTTCTCAGCTGGTCTCAGCCTGCTACACGCGCAGTTGTTCTTTATCTTAAGGAACAAGCTATTTCTTTACTAGAATAGTGTAAAATCACTGCATCAGTTGGATGCCTGCTGCAAACACCCCCTCCCCACAAGTCCTGTGGCGGGACAGGCTTCTCGAGAGACCGTCTGGGGAGCGCTGCTGGGAGCTTCCCCAGCCCAAACCCAAAGCCTAATGGATTACCCTTCCCTAGGTTTAGAATATCAAGAACCGTCACTTCTCAGTAGAAGCCCAGGTCTGTGTGCAGCCTCCCCCCATCCCGATTTTCTGTCCAAGGAGCGTCAGGATGCAGCATCTCTGTGAAAATCTCCTGGCCAAGCGGGTGAGCTCTCCCAGGCAGCCCCATGGCTCGGTGAGGAGCACATGGATTCCTAGCACACCCCTCGACCTCCTGCCGTGTGTTGGACACAGAGGCTGGCAGACCCGGCCTCTCTGGACACAGGCCTTGAGACCTTTGTGTCCCTGCCCACAGGATGCACAGGGCAGCTGGGAGTGCTTGCTATGGCTGCAGAGGAGCTGCTAAACCCAAACGCTGTGGTTATTACACTCATGTCCTTTCTGAAAACACAGGTTTGCTCTCCAAGAGAGGAAACACTGGAAGGTGCTTTAGCCAAAGGGCCGGGCAGGCCGAGAGACAGGGTCTCTCCTCCAGCAGAGCTCAAATGAGAAAGGTTTCAGTGCAGCTCCCAGCCACGGCACCGAGCACCCCCGTGCGAGTGCTGCAGCCCAGGGGGACCGGGGGACCAGGCCAAGGCAGAGCCCGGGGCAGCTCCAGAGCCAGGCGAGGGCAGGAGGGCTCCGTGCGCCCAGGGCCCACCCGGCACAGCCCGGGATGTCCTGCGTGGGGACGGAACCCGGGGAAGCACGGGAAGCAGAGGGGAATGGGGCGTTCTGGGGCTGTTTTGAAGAGTTCCGAGGATCCGAACAAAAGCCCGGGCTCAAAGCAACGTCAGCATCCCCGGTGACATCTCGGAGACGTCAGCGCCCGCGCGAGCTCGGGGCCGGGGCACCCGGAGCGGGGCCGGGCCCGGCGGGGGGGGCTGCGGGGCTGACAGCCCCC
>VZRW01003557.1:117851-143064 GCA_013398125.1 Aegotheles bennettii
CGATTCGGGGCTTTGCGGGGAACGGCTTCGCGCACCGCGGGTTCCGTTCCGTGCGGCCGCGGGGCGGTGCGGGGGGGGCCTGGGGTGACCCGGTGCGGGCGCAGCAACGCTCAATGCCAATTAAAATCCGCTCGTGTTGTTAATGAGGAGGCCCCCTCCGCCCCTGGGCAGACACCCCCGCACCGGGGGTCCCGGCAGAGCCGCTCCCGCCCAGCAGCGTGCGGGACAGGGTCTGCAGTTCGCCCCTTCCCACGAGCCCCGAGGGGAGCGGTGCCACCCCCGCGCCCCGTGCCGGGCAATGGCGAGGTGGCACGGAGGTGGCACTGCGGGACACCCGAGTGTCCCCCTGGCAGCCGCCGCCTCCCGCAGGACCCGCAGCCGGCGGTGGCACAGCACGGGAACACGTGGCAGTGCTGCGTGAGGCGGCGACGTGACCGAAACTCCTCTGTGGGGAAACGCGGACCGGTCCTGCCCGGGTGCCCGTGAGGGGCGGGCGCGGGTCCTGCTGCGGGGCTCCCCCTGACGCTGCCGTTGCGCCGATTGCTGCGGGATCACTGACACGGAAGGACGAAAACTTCAATTTCTGTTGTTGTGAAGTCTTTTAAATACAACAATCCCACATCCCTCGTGTCACTGCAGCCGGCGACACACAAAACCCTGCTTTTTTTAAGTTGACGTTTAAGTGCACCCCATAAAAACCCAACCCAAACCAAAATGCTGAGCATTGTGGGCCGTGTACAACTTATCTTAATAACTGACCATCGCTGGGGTGCAAGCAGACCCACTTGCTCCTCGGGGTCTGGAGCTCTGAAGCTCCCTGCAGCAGACAGGCACTGAGTCGTCCCTTGGTCGTCCCTTCTTCTCTTGGTGACTTCCCCAGCTGCTGGGGTAAGGGACCCCACCTCCAGCACCTCTCTGGGGCTGCGGACAAGTGAAAAGCCCTCCCTGAGCCCCTGGGGACCCTCGGGGTGTCAGAAGAGGGGCCGGGGGTCAGTCACGGGTGGTAACGGGGAGCGTGCGTTACATCTGTCTGTCTGCCCGGGAGGTTCTGCCTGTACTAGTGCCATGTTTCCCAGGCTTTGCCTTGCTTTGCTCCCATCCCTGAGGCAGGCTGGGAACATGAGGAAGCGGAGAGGATCTCTTCGGTACCTAAGGAGCACTGTCCCCCCGCCACTGCACGCTGTCCTCCTTCAGAGAACACTTCTCACCCCACCTGCATTTGACCTGTTCCTCCTCCAGCCCGGTGTCCCCCAAAGGCCCACGTGCCTCCTGCTCAGGCACAGTTAGATCAGAGCACTGCTTCCAAAAACACCCAAATTTCTCCCAACGCTGCTGTGTTTGTCTTGCAAGGCCGTCCCTCAGGTTTTTGTTTGCCTGGGTTTGTATGTACCATCTCACCAACGCTGGACACAGCTCACGCACCACAGCAAACAAGAACACTTTCCCACAACCCGAGTTTTTGGAAGCGCAATACAGAGGCACCTCACTCAGATCTGCTCGAGCCACCTGAGTGCTGTGACTCTGACCTGGGCCCGAGAGGCCCCACGTGGATAACTGTCCTGGGCCCTTCCTTCATCAGCAGCTTGGTGCCACGTACACCCCCGTAGCACGGCGCAGCACACACCTTCTGATGGCTTTTCCTTATGTTCTGGAAGCTCACTGCTGGGAAAGACCAGAACTGGCACAGACTCTGCACCAGGAAAATGAGTCCCCAGCTTTGCCACAAGTGTAAGGGAGTAAAGGGACTGAAGAGCTGAAGGGACACCAGGGTGACATGATCAAGGACCCTTCTGAGGCATCTCTGCTTAAAAGGCATAGAATCCCAGAATGGTTTGGGTTGGAAGGGACCTTAAAGCTCACCCAGTGCCACCTCCTGCCGTGGGCAGGGACACCTCTCACCACACCAGGTTGCTCCAAGCCCCAGCCAACCTGGCCTTCAACACTGCCAGGGAGGGGCAGCCACAGCTTCTCTGGGCATCCTGGGCCAGGGTCTCACAGCCCATGCAGCTCGTTGGCCACCAATGCGTGTGGCAGGAGACTGACAAGACGCCTGGCAGTAGTGAGAAGGGAATAACGTGATATGGGGGAGTGCGAGGGGGGAGAAATAGGGACAGCTGGAGCACTCCTGTCCTGGCGTTCTGCTGCCCGCACGCGTCTGCACCAGGTACCCTGGGCAGCTCTCCAAGGCTGGGGTCACTGCCCAGCCTGAATCCACACGCTAGATCCACACACATTTCTAGATCTCACCTGGGCTCTGTACACCATAAATGACACACACTAATACAGCATCACCTGCAGAGCAGGCACAGGAGGAGGAGGGACACACACACACACACACACACACACACACACACACACAGGCGGCTGTGTTTGAGCTGCTTCCTTGTCCTCAAACAGAACAGAAATGTATCTGAGACCACAACAATCAGGACTGTGGTTATATTTACATGCGTTTTCATATGACATATTTTCAAAGGAAAGGTATTATACACAAAAAGTAGGCAGGCTCCTGAGCAGCTTTGGATTTTCCAGACTTAGATACCATAAAATGACCTGAACAAAATAATTTCTCCTCTAATATCAGCACGATGCTCACTTAGAGAGGAGGAGGGGAGACCTGTTGTGTTGCAGTCACAATCACTTCTGATCTGGGATTTTCGTTCAACTGTGAGTGTGGCGAGAAGGAGAGAGGGGGCCGTTGGCTACAGACGTGGCAGATGGGTGGGGGTACACCGGAGGCATCCTTCCTTCTCGGCGAGATGGAGATGGAGGTGAGAACCGCTGGGTGGGGAGCCCTGGCTGTGCTGAGGGCAGTCCTGGGGGATGCAGGGTCACGCTGCCAAGTAGCTGTTGTCCAGTGGGACATTCCCTCCGGGCAGTGGGGTCAGCTCTGGAGGACAATCTGCATCTAAAAATGCTGTGGCCGCTGGAGGGCCCTTCTTGGGCAGTACCACAGGCTCTTCTGTCCTCTGCACGGGTGTGTTTAGATGGGCCCTGCCTCTCCAAACACCAGCTCTGCCTGCCAGAGGTCTTCTTTCCCTGGCTAGTGTGCCAGTCCATCACTGAAGTATGAAAGATGTTTCCAAAACTGCTGTGATGGAAATAGCCGGGTGCTACAGGAGCTCTTCCCGCTCCACCTGATTCTTTGCAAAACCTTGCATAATCTTCAGTGTTTTTGATGTGCTCATGAAAGAGATGCAGGTTTCATCTCATGGTGTTTACTGAGGCCTGGCTCCCCTTTCCTTCCAACAAGTCAGTGTCCAGGATCCATCCATGGAAGCCTGCTGTGTCCTTCCTCCATGGAAGGAGACTCTGAGATGGTCCAGCCAGCAGGGACCCAGCAGCCACCCAGAATGTCCAGCTCCTCCCAGCAGAAGCCAACCAACTGGTGCTGAACAGACACTTTGGGACCTGCTGGCCCAGCTGAGGGACCCCTCAGAGAGATACCGGCAGAGCTGCAGCAGAGCTGTAGGACACTAGTCATCATCCCTGGAGTCTGGGGACCTGAGCCTGCTGCCCTGGATATGGCTCTGCTCTCTGCCCCCGCCTGCCCCCGGCAGCCCCCAGCCCCCAGTGCACAGAGCAGGGCATGTGCTTGAGCTGCTGGAGCTGCTCACTGGAGTGCAGAAACACTCCTGGTGCCCAGGGCGGTTCTTTGGCTGGTGTCACAGGGCCGAGGGCAGCAGGGGACCGCGGTCTGGCCTGTGCCTGTGCCTGTGCACACCACACTGGCAGCCTGGCTCTAACCACAACAACCCCGGCAGCATCTGCCCCGTCCAGACCAGTGGGAGCGAGGCAGCTCCAGCCCCTCGGTGTCTGAATGGGACAGGGATGGGAACTGATGGCAGAGGCAAGGGGCTGGAGCATCCTCGTCCCCTCTGCTGCAGGACAGCAGGGCTGGCTTCTGCCTCATCCTCCCCAGGCTTTGGTAGGCAGCGATCAGGGCTGGATGCAGTGGGTGAGCAGTGGTACCTAAAGCCAGCGAAGCACTGCTTGCTGACTGTGCTCACGAGTGGTGCTGGGGCTGTGGGAGAAACACTGATGAACTGAGCTGACAGTGGCAGAGCCTGTCCCCAGCTCATCCCGATGTGAAAGCCAGCACACATCGATGGGGAGCAATGCAACTGTGGGCAGAGACAAGCTGATCACATTCCAGACCATAATAGTCACATCTGGTAAAGGCATTTTTAAATTTTTATTATTACTATCATTTATTTGTTTGGGTTTATTTTGTTCCTTTACATTTTTTCTTTATTGTTTTTCTCGGCCACATTATGTTTTGTATTTTGTATTTTGTATTACGAGCTCCTCTCTGACACTTCCATGTCAAAGTTTCAGGATTTGAGGACAAATTCTGCTTCAGAGCCATGAGATACCAGCAGCAGCCAAGCTGAAATCACTGCCGTTACTCTGCACACACACATCTCCACAATATGGCCCTTTATTTCCATGTCTGTCTCACCTCTACAGAAGGAAACCTGGGGTATTTCTTGGTGCCTCACTTGAAATTAATCAGATCTCATCACAACAGATGGACTCAAAGTATCAGAGACACTGGGCCAATTAGCAGATTAAAGGTTTCTGTATCGAATACATCTGTGCTATACTGATGCCATTTTTAAACAGAGAAAACGGGAAATAATTCAAAATATCTTCTCTTAGCCATCACCTAGTGCCTAAGTCACATCTTCCAATTATTTTAAATTTTCCCTTGTTGCAACATAGGCCAAGATCCAGCAAAGCACTTTGGAACATGCTTTATGTTGAGGTTGTGAATAACTGCTATGAAATTGTTCCTTGGGGCATGTAAGTGCCCTTTTGAATCAAGACCAGAGTCTTTTAACTCCCAAATGAATCCACAGTTTCCAGCATCAGAAGTGAGTTGGTGAATTCAGTGACTAAGGAGGAATTTTATCTTTCAGTGTTGTGTGATACTCCATGCAGAGTACCGGAGCGATGATGACTTGACCACCGATTGTGCAGCCGTGCTCAGTGAGCCTCCATGCCCAAGGGACAGATCACTGCTCTACCCTACCAGAAACCACAAACTTCCACCAGTGAGATTCAACACACAAAACTTCCCTTCCTTCCTGTCCCAGAAGCCTGTGGAGGTCTGCTCCAAGACACATCAGTTCTTTTAACACTTCGACTTTGGGCAGTGACCAACTCCAGTGCTGATGACAGAAAAATAAACAGATTTCACATCCCCATGGTGAGGAAAGTATCTTCTTGCCCTAGGGGCAACGTGGTGGCACAGAAGACAACTTCCCAAAGACAGTATTGAACTTCCCCTGTGTCTCAGCTGAGGCCACTGATGCATCTGTAGCAGAAAACACTGCCACTGTTCCCGTCGGATAGGCAGCTGCTCTGCTCTTCTCACGGGTGGCTGCGCTTCAGTGGAGCATGAAAGCATCTCTGCTCTTCATCGGCACATCGTGCAAGGCTTCACGTAAGATGCTTTGAGATCCTCAGCTGGCAGGTGGCAGGAACGATTAGTCTGATTATCTGCTGTAGCACCCTGAGCACCCCAAACCGACCCGCACGCTCTCCGTGTGACATGGCAACGTGTGCTGGAAGGTGCGTTACTACAGACGGTGGCACGGGGTCCTCAGGAGCAGGGTTAGGGGGGACTGGTGTAATCAGCAAATGAAAGACAACAACCACGAGCAGACACACATATATAATATGTACAGTGGCCATAGATGCATTGGCACCATGAGGGAAATAGTCAAATTTTAGACCACAGAAAATGACCAAATTCCAGGATTTTTAAGTGCCAGTATCTGTCTGACCCACAAGCAAAAGGAGAAGGAATGTTCAAATGTGGCTCCAATGAAGTGGTGCAGCTGTCAGATGGTGGTGTTATTTCTTTGCCCTATTTCAGCCAAGAAATGCAGAAGTATTCTTGTATTTTGCACTACACGCTGTGGACAGACAATGATCTTGCTTTGTACCTTTTCTCTCACTCTCTTCAGCTTTTCCAACAGATCCATCAGTACCAAAATACGGAGCTGAAGTACAGGCATGGATTCAGTAAGCAGAAAATCCCAAGCCTCTCTGTAGGGATTACATGATTCAGGCTTTCCGAGTAGGCTGGGATAAGGCAGTGTAAGGAAAGCCCTGAGCCTACCTAAGTGCTCTCCATGTGGTTTTCAGTTTATGGTCTGTGGATTTTCACGAGTCTGTGGAGTACTGCTAAGATATCTCCAAAAAGTATCTAAGAAAATTAAGTTCATTACCACTAAGCTAAAATTCACCATGGAGGAGACTGAATCTCCGTAAGAAAACTACTGGGGGGTTCACGAGTTGTTAGAAGTTGAAAACTGTTGCTGCTCTGGTTACAAAATCAGATGGCCAGTGAGTCTGCACAGCGACTCGATTCAAAAGATTTACTCCCAAAATTCCAGGTATGAGTGAGGTGAGAAAAGGAGCTGCACGCTGGCAGGAATCAGCTGGCCCCTCCAGGCTATGAAAGGGCTCCCCGATATTCCACCTACAGGCACCTACATGAGGCTTTACTAATGAGGCTGTACTTTACATAAGGCTGTACTAATGACTGCCTTACAAAAGAGGCCAAGAATGAACCTGGGAAAGACGTGGAGGTGAAGATGAGAGTATCATCAGCAGCTGTTTTTTCTTTGCTGATGTTCCTGCTGGCGAAAATTAAGATTCTGGCTAGAACCGGACTTTTGAAGAGACTGAAATTACCAGCAAGACCAAAAGAAAAGTGTGCTCCCCGCAGTCCCATAACAAGGACCAGGCTGCTTGCAATCCAAATTATTTTAAAATAAAAGGAAAAAGAAAAATGAGAGCTGTCTGTTGGTGCTGCTAACCCCTCTGGTGTTGTCCTGGGTGGGGAACACAGAAGGTCTGCTCAGCAGTGTGCACACAGGGCTCCTGCCCTGGGGATGGAGAGGGGCCTTTCAGAACATGCACGTCACTCAGGCTGACTTGTCCAAAGCCTTGTTTGGGGAACACGTCCCCTGGGAGGTGCTACAGTATTGTGGCTCCGGCAGCATCCACGCTCCTGGGGTCCTTCAGGCCAATGATGAAGCTGTTGGTTCTCCTGGCCCCGTGCACTATGGAGACCACTTTGACTTTATCCACATGATGGCCCCTGGCTACAAGAAATTCAATATCTTCTTCAGGAAACTCACCTGTAGGGATTTTAAAAGAGGAGTTTGTAACTGAAACCACTGTTGCCTTGGATAGAAAGCTCTGTCCTAACCCTGTTGGGATCTCCAGTGTGAAGGAAACCTCCTGCAGCCCCTTCGGAAGGTGTCCCAGCTGGGGTGAGCCTAGGAGGCCAGCGCTTCCTGCTCCGAGGAGCGGACTTCCAGCTCTCAGCAGCAAAGGCTGTTCAGAGGTGGGCAGTGCCCTGGGTGGTGGAGGAAATGAGGGGATCCAGGAGACCTTTTAGAGATGTAGAAGATCCTTCTTTTTGGGAAAAGGGGAAAATGCGTTGTTGGCAGCTATTGTAGTTATTCTGCTTACAAACCACCAGGCAGTCACTGCTCTTAAGAGCTTAGTTACAACTAATAGTATCAGCAGTTATTAGTGAAAATAAGATGTGAGGCAGCTCAAAACTAGTGACAGTAAAACAAGTTGCCAAATGACAAACTTTGTGATAGGGCTTCCAACTTCCCCTTTACGTATTTCTTAATCTTCCAACCATCTACCTTAGGTTTCTCACTCCTTTGCTTTTATTTTGTTTATTAGGTGTTTCATAATTTCTTTATGAATAGAAGTGCCTGAGGATATGAAGCTGGGGATGCAGCTGGACAAACTGAGCAGGCACACAAACCCCGCAGCTGTTTAGCTATATACATTGCAGATACAGTGCAAAGATCTCGTTGATGCCCCATGTCCAAACCCACAAATTAGGACCTTTTAAAGTTTAGGATTTGGTTTAATCACATTCTGGTTTCCAAGCCTGTGGGTCACATTTGACAGACATTTTTAGATTTTCCTCTGAAATGGGAAGGCCCAGAAACTTCGGCTATTCTGTGTGAAATGAGAACCAAATTTCACTCACGGTTCACTCTGGTCAGATGTGGGGCTTTGTGAAAAATAACAAATAGACCAAGACTTGCAATAACAAGGACAAGAGCTGGCAGTGCAATCTCCAGAGTGTCAGCATTGATGCTGCATTTCCAACACTGTCAAGCTACAAGCCTCACCATAAGCCTTGTCTTCTCCCCAGCTGGTGGAGTTAAGGGACACAGACTGAAAAGTGAAATAGCATCATCTATAGCTGTGGTAAAAAGTGTAGGAAGATCTGTTACCTGGATCTGTCTGGGTGAAGCTGTGGTTGCAATCTTGGTTATTTGGATCTCCTCAATGGCATAATAGCAGATTGTCAAAAGGTTTTAAGGACAGGACAAGGCTGCTACCAGAAGGTGGGACAGAGGGAGGGTTGGGGAGAAGCACCTGAAGGAGTTTGAGCAGGTAGTGTTGGAGCAGCCAGGGAGCATTCCCAAAGCAAGAGGGAGAGGGCACGGCTCAGCAAGGGCTCCAAGCTTTGAACAAACCAGGTTGCTGCTTTTTGTCTTCCCCCAAACCCTCTGCACCCACTGGGGACCCTAGAACATGGTGAGCTGTGTGCAGGGCTGTTGCACTTCCACAGCAATGTGCCAAAAAAATCCTGCTCCTTTCCTAACCAGGCCAGATCTGTAGGCTGCACCATACCCAGTGTCCATACTCACTGTCAACCTGCAAGGTGTTGGACTGAAGCTCCGGATGAAGTCGACCAAGTGACAAACTTTCACTTAGATTCTTGTTAAATGTTAAAACATTTACCAAAACCTGCAAGAGAATAAAAGATCCTCAATAATAAAAAAAAGCAATGAGAGCAGGAGAAGCCAGCTTCCTGAGCATCCCTCTAGTTGGTGGCACCAACAGCTGCAGACGCAGCAGGCAAAGAAGATTTTGAACCATTTACCAAGCTGCAAGAACTAATGCAGGGTTTTGCACATATAAAGAGACCTTTGAAATACAGCCTGCGCATTGTTGGTGGAAAAGCAGCACCTTTTCAGGATTGCATAGGCTTTCTGTTACATAGTTCCTGCTAAATTAGGAGGGCTGTGTGTCTGGAACATGATGTAATCTCTAAATACTTGTTTGTCACAGCCAAAAGTTCAGCACGTGACCTCTCCAGACAAAGCACTAGGAAGCAATGGTTGGCTTTAGTTCTGCTCTGAATAATGCTTTTCACAAGGTAATGAAAATATTGTGCCTTTCTTTTTAGCAATCCACTGCGGTTGTGCATGCAGTCAGGCTACACACAAGTACTTCACCTCATTATAAATCATAAATTAGGAGGAGCTGCCCAATTTACAGTGAGTGCTGAGCAGGGAAGAATTCAGTCGGGAATGCACTAAAAGGAGCTTTTCATAGGGAAGAGGGCTGAAGGGCTGCCAGTATCCTGCAATTCTCTTAATATAAAATGCTCCTTTTTTTTTTCCCTAATGATCCTTAAGCTTTGAGCAGGTATTGGAATGACATTGTAGATTTTGCCAAGATGCTTTTCTTCTACAACTGAGTGGTGCCACCAGGAAAGGTGCGGGGGAAGTAAACTGGTAGCTCTTGAGAGATTTGAAAAAACAAATGTATGGAATCGGTGACATCAAAGACTGACTGATAATACTGCGGCCACCAGTTCCAACACAGCCTGGGACATTAGGAGTGGCAAGGCTGCACTGCAGGAGGGGACCCCACTGCTCAGCACTGAGCTCAACAGCTGCTCTGCGAGGGCAGGTGCCCGGACACGGTGCTGACCTGAATGATGCTGCTCAAGGCTTTGTCCCCGTTGTCAGCTCCCAGACACAGGTAGGTCCCGCACATCCCCTCGGATGGTCTCACGATGGTGGGCAACAGGAAAGACAGGGGCCGTTTCCGAGGCTGAATGAGATTTTGCTGCAGTTGAAGAAAAGACCCACCAAAGAATTTCAACAAGCCAGCTAGAGCTTTGCTGGTGCTCATTCTGCGGAGGTTAACTTCTTACTCTTCATGCTTCAGCCACCAATTGCACTGGTGTAGTTTTACAAGGCTGACATCCTCCCTGCTATAAGGCTCTCTGATGCTAGCAAGACCCATCCCATTTCATGCCCTGGCTCTCTGTTACAGAACGTATACAGAGCCATTCACCCACTTCGAAAGTACCAGCCCAGCAACATGGGATAGTTTTACCATACATGGCAAGAAGAAACAATAAGGCAGCTCTGGAAGCCACCAGTACTGGTCTGGAATTGTTTCTTCCCAAGGCATGAAGATTTTTCTTCCACTATCTGTTACTCTTAAACCTGCAGAGCAGCAATTCATAAAAAGAGTTCTTAACAGAAAAGGACGGTTACTTTAAAGTACAACTGGACTGCAGGGAAAATAGGTGGGTGAGATGTGTGGCATCATTTGATAGAACTTCATTATAAAGATAACTGATACATGTGAAGCCTTGTGTTTATTGTTTCAGTGGCTCATATAGTGAAAAGACAGGAGCTTTCTACAGGCTGTTGTCTCTCAGTTATTAATAAGGCATTAAATAGCCTCCCTGTTGTGGAGATGAGAATAAAATTGAAAACAATGGTACAGGCAGCTCAAATAAAGAATTTGTGATGTCGTTCATTACCAGCCTGGGAATGGAGTGGTTCATCGTTTTATTTTGCCAGGAGAAGTCCAACATCTGGCTGTTAAGGAGGACTCCAGAGGGTGTTATTATTCCACTGCCAAAGGGACGATTCAAAGAACTGGAAAGAAACACAAAGCAATCTCATAAAAATCCTCCCAGAGACTTATTGTACACCTTGAGGTTCTCAAGGCCCAAATTTTCTGTCTCATCTTGGCTTGACAGAGACTCTTTGGTAGTTCTTTAGGGCTGGTTAGATGTGGGGAGTGAAAGTCTCCATGTCCTTACGAGCAGGAACCACGTGGACGATAGCAGCTTGGTCTCTCCCTGTGTCTAAGGACACCCCTCTAGGTGATGGATCTGTCCCCATGCCCCCATCAGTCCTCAGATTTGGCCATCACCTCTTCTCCAGGGAGCAGATTCAGGCCAATCCAGACACATTTCAGTGTGAGAAGGCAGTAGGATTGCACAGGGCAGAGCACCACCAGCTCATACATCTCCACCCCATCTTTCCCATTCTTCCAGTTGTAGGACTAACTGGGACAGAGCAGCCCAGCTGCTCCAGGTCTGGTCCCATCCTGTCCTCTGGAGCCTGCTTTCTTCTCCCTGCTCCCACCCTCTGAGTAAATTACAGAGGGAAGAAATAAATCCCTTACCTTACAACAGCAACAATGAAGTCATCAGGTCCCATCACAAGGACCTGGCTAGCGGCAGGTCCACTCTCCATGGAGAAGCGAGGCATGCGGAGATCAGACGAGAAGGACTGGGAGTCATTAATCAGCTGGCGTAGGGAATTAGCTTCTGATTTACTTCAGTGATGAGGGAGGGAAAGAGGAAAGAAAGCCATAACCCTAGGAAGTCAAACATCTCTTGGTCTCTTGTTGGGAGCACATCTACACAGCTACTGGCAGTGTCTCCCTGAGGGGGCTGGCACGGAGGACAGGGAGCTCCTCCAGTGCACCCGATGGAAGGAGACAGGATGGCTCAGTCTGCACCAAGAAGCAATGTTGTGCACCTTCCAGGCTCTGTCTACAGTGGTAAACTCACCTCTTATGGACAAGGGGTGGCAACACCCAGCTGAATGCCAGTCCTCCAGGAGGAGGGCAAGTCAGATCCAGCTGTGGCCACCACCCATGGCTAAACACGGCTCTGAGGTGGGAGGCTAGGCTGAAACCCCAGGCCTGTCCTCTCCCACATGTCTGGGTGTACTGCAAAGGCCTCTAGCCCCACGGTGGGAAAGGGAGAGCCAGAAACTTGCATACGTGGTCATGACCACATGGATGGCTGTTTGTCAGACCTGCTGAGAAGGAATATTTAGAGGGGTGATAAAGTGGGAGGAACCCTCAAGATCAAGATGGCTCCAGGAAACCTCTGTGTGATGACAACCCACGACCCATTCCCAGAGGCCCATGGGATCAGCTGTGATCCTTGTAGAAGAGTGAGCCCTAGGAGGACACTCAAGGACTGACCTTTCCTCAGTAAAACAGAGGTAGAAAAACCTCAGCTTTCCCTGTGCACTGAATAGAGCAAATCCAGGAATGCTATCCACACCACACACATTGCAACTGTCACCGTGGCTGCCAGCCTCAGACCTACCTCACCATGTCTTCTGCAGTATGAGTGACGGACACATCATCAGATGGGTCTCCCAGGTTGCTAGCTAGGCTCAGGGCTATTCTTAATGTCTAAAGCAAACACACAAAGAAAGAAAGAAGCATTATTATGTGGCCCTGGAAATACAACTTTTGATACTCCAGACAGGAAGAGGTATCTGCTCTCCTGGCATGTCGGCTGAAACCTATGAATATAAATGTCTAAAAGCTTGGTCTTGAGAATACCCCAGTGCAAAGGGCTGCCACACATGGGTACTGGGATCAAAGGGCACCAGTTTGGCATGGCAAACTGTGCTGGGGGAGCCAAGCATACCCAGCAGTGTTTGTACAAGGTGGAACATGCTTGGACCAGCCAGCTCAACCCAGCTCAGCGGTCCAGCTGCATTGCCAGCTGGCTGACAGGGTCACCAGATGCCACTTACTTTCTATTTCCATTCCTGAGTGGTCACCACAAGAGCAGAGATCACACTGAATCCCAGTGGGACTGTGGGTCCTGGGCTTGCCGTTGCCCCTGGACGGCAGCTCCACTGGCACAGCACCGCTGCCGAGCAGAAACAAGCCATTCTACTCACCAGCCTCTACCCACGTTCCCAGTTGTAAGTCATCCAACAGCAAGCGTTAGTCCCAGCTCACTTAAAGGAAGGATGGTTTAAAAAGAGGAAGCGATCTCGTTTCTCATACATCCAGGATCCTGCCTAAGCCAGTCCGTTAAAAATGGGAGAAGATGCAATTTCAAAAGACAGAGTTTATCCAGCCCTGGTTTTAGAGTGCGTAGCCAGAGGACAGCCACAAGGAGAAATGTGCTCTTCAACCAGCTTGTGCCCAGCAGAAACACACTGGACTTTCAGCTTGCAGGTCATGCCAAGCTCATTCAAGACTCAAGACAGTACATTACCCTGCAGGTTAACAGCTAGATGTTACTTCTGCTTTGATATGTGCCATGCATCAAAAACTTCTCCTGAAGGGCCATCATTTATCTTGATATACAGTGGAGAACATATTAACTTCTGCAGAAGGTGGTGTTTCCACCTAACAGTCTCCTGACCACCATACCATATAGAGGATGTACATTAGGCTTGGTGGCCAGGGAAGAGCTCCACTGAAACAAGCAGACCATGTCCACAGGCACAGGTTAAGGACACCCTGGTCATGGCTGTCCCAGGGCTGGACTATCTGGTGCTGACCTACCACTGATGCTCAGCCATGTGTTCAGCCATGTGATCCCAAGTAATCAGGGTTACACATCTTCTGAGGTGATTGCCCTTTATCTAGAGGTTGCTGTTCCTCAGCTGGGACATGATAAGCAATGGGTTAACCTCTTGGACTGGTGCAAACACAGAGCAAACAGATTCATCTAAAGCTTCCTGAAGAGAGCTCAAAAATAACTTAGGTGACTCAACCTTCTCTGCCTCTGCACAGGCCTAGCAGCATGTAACACCTCCAGCTGTTGCATTTTTGATGAGAGGCAATGACTTCCAAGCACCTACTGTCCGATCCACGACAAGGATGTGGTTACATCCTTGCTTAAAATTCCTAACTCATAAAAGCTGGCTGTGGATCTGTTAAGCACCTAAGAACGTAACTCCACTTACAGAGCAGGGAATGGAGCGCTTGCTTGACTTCCTGGGAAGCTGCAACATTTTGGTAGGGCTGTCAGCCCTAAATACTGGAAAAATCATGATCTGGACCACTGAGAGCACAAGGTTGGCTAAAATGTAAAGATTTAAAAAAATATGAAGTGTTGGGTCAGTTTTCCTTGTCATCACCACATGTAGGCTTCTGCTTTCAGCATCCCATTGCTGACTGTCCTTGCAGTGCCCCAGCAGTGCTCTGGCATGGCCCGGGCCACTGGAGCATAAAGAGGTGCAGGAAATAGATGGGACCACCCTTAGCTGCTGTGGGGCCATTCTGAAGACATGACTGCATACAAGAAATGGGCAAAAGCCCCAGTTTGTTCTTCTGAAAATGCTCTGCCTAAGCAAGGAAGAGCTCAGCTGAGCAGGAGGCTCCAGCATCTGCACCTACCTGAGGCAGCAGCACAGCTCACACTTACACCTTAGCAGTCTATCTGCTCATTCTCCTCTGGGAATTGCCTACAAACATTTTTGTACAACCAAGGAATAAATAAATTATTTAATAAATAAATAAATATCCAGAAGCACAAGAAATTCAGTCAGTTCAGTTGAACCTCCTCCTACCTCTGTCATCCAGTGCAAAACATTCCCTCTGGATACTTGACTTGTGATGTTAAAGCCTTCGAGGATGTTCAGTGCTGTGATCAGTGCAGGACCTGCATGTGGAGGTGGGGGACTGAAAACAAGATGACCTGTGAATGGAAGGAGAGAGGAATGAACTTCTTTTGTCAGACACTATCCAGTTACAAAACTTTCCCATAAGCTAGTGTCCTTCAGGATGGGGAAACCTTTCCAGATTTGAGGGGCAGTAATGGAAAGCAACAGGATTTGAAAAGGATTTCCTAAAGTGTTCCTGTTGTATCTGTTTCTTGTTGCTGGATGAAGGAAGCCCAAACAGGGAGGCTTTTCTACATCTGAAACCCACTTCTTGTTGGATGACTGGTTGGTTTCTGGACTGCAGTATGGAAGAATGGAGATAAAATGTGTTCGCAACATTATAGCTGTAAGGAGAGTAGGTACAGGGATTTCTGGAAAAGAATGACATTTTAGAATTGTTTTGCACAAAGTAAGTTTTATTCCCTTGTAGCTCAACTTTGGGAACTGCCTTCAGATGTAGGCGCTAGCCTATGGTCCAGCTTCTACCCAGACACTGCACCAGTAAGTGATTATGCTGCATCTTTACACTCTGACACTATCAAAATACCACTGGTCACTATTGAGAAGAAACTATGCCCATTTCAAAGCACTGACAACCTCCTGATCTGCCTATGGTGCATCAGTGCCAGTCAGCAATAGCAGGAAACTCCCTGGAGGGCTCTTCTGCAGATGCCTCAGCACAGCTTTGGCTCCAGCTCTTGTTAAATACCATTGCCATCTCAGGTGAAGCAAACTTTTAACTGGAGTTGCATGGCAATGGGTCAGGCATTCACCTTGATAGACTGTGTGGATGGGATTCTCCACTGTGACACTGTAATTGCTGAAGTCTTCCTCCACCAAGACTCCTCCGTAGCTGTGGACCTGTGTAGGAGAGCAAAGCAGTGCATGCTGAGAATGCTGGGTCAAGGCTTTCTGCGTTCCTCATGCTGACCCAGGTGAACCCACACCACATAGCCAAACAACTACCACCGAGGTACCCGAGCCAAGTGCCAGGTTCCTCACAATGCCCTGAAAATCTGCTCTTTCATGCCCTTGCGGGCCTGGCTCACCATTCACCACCACTGGAAGGCTCTGCAGCTCACCTCCAAAAGCTAACCCCACCCACGGGTGCTCTGAAGACATTCTGCCTACCTGTGAGGATGGGGACTGGCACTACCTTGTGGCCACCTCTCCCTTGGGTGACAAGGATGAGTATGTTAAAGGTTATAAAGCATTTCAATACTGCCATGATAAAAGATACATATGGATCCAGAACAGAAGGAACCCGAGTGTAGCAGGTCGCCATCACCAGAAATCTTTAGCATACCTATTCCCACTCAATTATTTCAGGAGACAGTGGGTCTGCTGTACCCTTGGTCTTTCTGTAAGACTCTCACAAAGGTACAATTTACTGGGCTTGGTAATTTTTCTGAACACAGTAAAGACAAGTAATTCCCTCCACTGCAGGTCTTCTGTGGTTGAGTCATGATGGAGGTGAGGTGGGACCATCATAACTGCACCCTGCTAACCTTGAAATCTCCTGAAGTAGGTAATACTCTCAGTCAGTGTACAGGTGCTGCTGTGCTCATGAGCCAACTCTTTCCTTCCACCCAGGAGAAGCCACACAACCTGGTGAGTTTCTGCTGGGGTGAGTTGCTGCTATGAGTACTCTGGATTTCCAACCAAAAACGGGCAAGAACAAACAACTGTGCGTGCTCTGATTTCTAAACTATCCTGCTAACTGGGCAAGAGAACTTCTTCTCTGGCAGAAATGAATGATCACTGGAGCAGGAAAGCTGATGCAGCACACGTTGTGGGGGGCAGCACGTCAAACCATGCCAAAGCTGCAAAAGAAGATGCAGCCTCTACTTGGGACCCCTGCCCCCTTCCCAAGGCAGTCCCAGAGAACAGGCCAGGTTGAACCCAACAGCTGAGATGAGCAGACAGGTGCCTGTGCCAGGAGTTGGCTCCCTGGAGCTCGGCCAGCAGAAAGTCTGGGAGTGGGGCAGGAAGAGCCTGACAGCACAGAGAGGGGAGAAGCCCTGGTCAACCACACACTGCTGATACCATCTCAAATTCCCCAGAGAACACCTTTTTGCACCTGTGCCTTCCCACTGCAGGATGGAAACAATGGGGTTGAGTGTTTTGGAGCTTTACTTGATTTCACCACATTGATGCCCTCCCTTTCTTGGAACAATAAGCACCAGGGGAAGCCAGCACTCTGCTCTGCTCTGCTCTGCAACCAGAGCTGGGATTGCACACTTGATCCCAGAGCTTGCCAGGGTTTCTGGTTTTTCAACCTTGGGCCTTGCTCCTCCATAGAGAGCTTGTCCTTCCCTGCAGCAGCCCTCGGGTCAGGGGAGCGGGGTGATAAAGTGGGGTTTAGCTGTGGAGATGCACCACAAGCTTGGGACCTTTCCTGCTCCTCATTCTGCACCTCTGCTGTGGTCCAGGTGAGCCACAGGAGAAGGTTTCCAAACACAGAGCTCACAAATGTCTGAAGGTTTGAGCCAAATGAGCCCATTTCAGATTATTGATGACATGTTGAAGGTGCATCACTTGAACCACGGTGGCAGGGAAAAATGGTGCCACCAGCCCCCCTGACTGCAGCCACACAGGCACAAAAGGTTTGAGCTTTTTTACCAGCATAGTTATTTTCTTTGTTGTTGGTATTTTTTCCAAGGCACCTCTAATAACAGGAGTTAAACTAGGGCAACCCTAAGTGGGACCAAGACTGTCTGATCCTCTGCTCACAAAGCTCAGTTTTATTTTTAAGCCATCTTCCTGGAATCTGTATCTTGCAGTCCCATTAGCAATAAAAATTTGCTTCTCAACAGTGGGGCACCTCTTGCTATGAGAAGAAAGTGGTTGTCACTAATACCAACACAGCCCAGAGGGGATCTTGAAATTGAAGTATTTTTGCCTTCAAAAAACCAGTCTGTCCTGGTTATAGGAAATGGAGGCTCCACTTCTGTAGGCTGTGGAAGTGACCTTGTGTCACTCACACCACTGCAGTGACAGGGACAGGAAAGAAAAAGGAAGATCCATGGATTTGCCCCCATCAGTGTGCTGACACTTGGCTATGGCTTATCTCCAGGTTGTCACCTGAAGCAGGTGGCACCCCCAGCCCAGGCTGTGCTGTGCGGTCTGGGGCAGGGTCAGGGACAGACATGGCTCACCTCGGAGATTATCTCCTGGGTCAAGTTTCCGCTGTAGAAAGCCGACATGCCTTCTGCCCCCACCAGCTCCAGGACAGCCGCAAGGTCCGGGCGCCTGATAAACGTGCCAGGCAGCAAGGGCCGGCCATCTGGCAGGAAGGTCTCCCGGAACTTGTCAGAGTAGTTCAGGTCCTTCAGCTCACTTATGGCTTTGGCTGTGGGCAAGAAAGAGAAGGACATCCAGAAAAGCCAGGGCTCAGGAATGCACAGGGGGCCTGGAGTCACTGTGCACCTGACGGGGATGCCGGACACTTGCTGCTGCCTCTAGCCCTGTTTCAAAGCTAGATGGAGGCTGGATCGTGCATCCATTAGAGCTGGGAAGGAAACGCAGCAAACCCCAGCGCCCTTCATGGGCTGGCCCCAAGCAGCTGCCCACCATGGGCTGCTCTGACCTGTCCTGACCAGCCCTGGGAAAGGGCTCCAACGTTGCTGCTGCCATGCTCCCCCTGTGCAGACCGCAGCTCATGCCTTGCTCAGCTCCCAACACCACCTGTGTCCAGGTCCAAAGAGCCCTGATTTCCCATGAACAATCCTCACCATCCCCAGCTGCCTCGCACCCAACGGCAGTGGCCAGTGTGCTCCTCCATGCTGAGCAGCCACCCTTGGTTCCCCATCGGGTACTCACCCAAACCGTGTGTGACGTTAAACCCCTCCTGGGCAACACTGGCTGGGAGACCCAGCAGCTCGGACCACGGGAGCCTGCCAAAGGAGAAAGGACAAGAAGAAATGTGCCTCAGAGGGGTGCAGTGGGGCAGGGTGGTGGGGAGCAAGCACAGGGCTCGACTCTGCAGTCAGAGGGCTCCTGAAAGACCAAGTCAAGGCCAGAGGTGGCCAAAAGGAGCACTGAGCTTTCAGTGGGTTGTCTCTTTTTCGAAGGATCACCTCAGTGCTCCACGGTTTGGACCAGAGAGGAACGTCAGTGCAAGGACAGGGGAAGGGGCATCACTGGAGCAAAATCTCAAGCCAGACCCCAGCCCTCAGCCCATCATTCAGATCCCTCTCTCACTGTCCCAACAGGGCATCAAGGACAGCCACACTTTTTAGTGCCCAGCTAAAGGGAGAATGAAAATGCACAGATGTGCATGAAAATGTTCTGCACCTCCTCCTAAGAGAACAGTTATTGTCCATTTTGTTGGCCAAAATTTCGCTTTGCAGAAAACCTGACCAAGCTGAATTCTTTCTTTTGTTAAATGAAGGACCAAAATATTTGTTGACACAAGCCTCCCAGCACCCCTTAGCTAATGGTTTTGACTGGTGGCTGGGAACTTGGTCTGATGGTGAGGGGTCGTGTGGGGACTCCAGGGCACAGCCAGTGCAGCATGAGCACAGCCCACTCACAGCAGCCTTGTGTCTTACCTTCCGTGTAACTGGTGCGCCTGGTGCATTCCTCCTATCATGCCTGGCACCCCCACGAGCAGACCTGGCTGTAGAATAGGAAGGACAAAAAGGAAGAGTAGTGTCCTTCCCATGAGGACATGGGACATGGTTCCCAATTGCAAGTCAAGGAGATACGAGTCATGTTCACATGGAAAGTGCCTGCATGGTCTTTAGGAGAGGGGAAGAGGTCTGTAGCTAAATTAGGGAATAAAAGGTTTTGGAAGGAAAGGGGCAAATTCAATCCTGGACTCAACCCAGTTTGGTCAGGAGAGATAGCTCAGCAGAAGGACACAGGATCGTGCTCCCTCTTAGGACTCGTGTTCTCCCAGCCCCCCACTGCTGGGGGATCATGTCTCTTTACGCTCCAAGCCCTGCAGGCTCCAGGTGTTTTGGGGCTGCCAAAGAAGTTTTTTCCCTGGACTCCCCATGTCTGTAAGGCCCAGGATCTCCCACGGTGGGAGAGGCCTCCTGCCACTTCCCCAGGCATCTGCCCCTTGGCCCGAGAGCTGTGGGGAGAGAAAAGCTGGAGACATCAGTCAACTACAGCCCTGGAGGGGTCAGCCCTGTGACACTGGTCCTCACCCTGGTGTCCTTCTGCAGGTCCATGTCCAGCGGGATGCCCAGGGGAGCCACCTCGCGGAAGTTGATCACCCAGCTCCTGTTCTTCCGGATGTCATGGACCAGCATCACCCCACCCCTGTGGTGAGATGGGGGTCACGGCACGGCACTGGCTGTCCCTGCAGCAGCCACTGCCATAAAGCCACAATGAAGAGTTCAGGTGCTGTTGGGGCTGGGGCCAGCCCCACCGTGACAAGGCCAGCGTAGCAGGTCACCAGCCCCCCAGCAATGACCCAGGGCTGACCAGTGGCACAGGGGATACTGCTGCCCTTCCCCAGGGAGCAGTCTGGGACAACCAAGCCCAGGTCAGAGCAGTATATCAGCTGCCCCCACGCTGAGCCTGCTCCAAGGCTGGATCGATCCCTGCCAGCCTGGCCAGAGGGCCCCTGCTCTATTCCACTGCCAGCTGGGACTATCTGGGATTTTCTTTCTAATCTGAGCAGTTTTGCAACAAAAGGGGTTTGGCTTACAACAGTAATCCGTGGTGCAGCCTGGAGAAGCTATCAGGTGGCAGTGGTTTATGCAATGCTCCCAAGATCTCCTGCAGAGCCCGGAGCTCCAGGCTCACATGGATGCCATCCAGGGGAGGAGGGCTGGGAGGAGGCCACCCCTTGCCACCATGTCTACCCTGGTTGCTGCCCAGGGCTGGGCTGGGATCTCAGCCTCCCGTCGCAGCAGGAGCAGAGCTTATGGAGGGAGGCACTCCATCTCCGAAAGCACTTGGCAGGGACTGAGCCCAGGGTGTTGCAAGCTCCTGGCACGCTCCCAAACGGGCTCGACAGCCTGTGGTCACTTTTTTGACCCTCTCGAGCCTGGGGCTTGGACTTTCCTGGCAGCTACTATGGCAGACACAGCTTTTCCTTTTCCCTGGAGGTCTCCATCCTTCACTGTCAGCTCGGCACACAGGGAAGGTCCCTGTCCCTGTGCAGACATGGACATATCCACCACCCCATGTCAGAGACATGGTACCACGTGCTCGGACTCAGGCCACCATGAGGGCACATCTCAGCTGGTGGGGGAACCACTCGCTTGAGGACAACCACAGACAACAGCACGGGGGTGAGTGATCAACACTTACCCACCAATCCCCGAGGTGTGGGGGTTGACAATTCCCGCACAGAGGGCCGAGGCGATGGCCGCGTCCACTGAGGAGCCCTGCTTGTTGAGCACCTCTATGCCCAGGGCCGTGCAGCGGGCAGCATCGGTGACCACAGAGCCGCGGTGGAAGATCTGCAGGAAGAGGAGAGCAGTTGTGCCCATGGAGGGGTGCTGGGGACACCCACATCTTCACCCAGCTCTGGGGGACCTGAAGCCTACAGCCAGTGCAAAGGCTGTGGCTGATCTGCATTTTCAGGTGTCTCCAAATGCAAGTAGGAGCAAAACGTCCTTTGGCATGTCCCTATGCCAGGGTGGCTGTGGCCGCTCTGCATGTAGCCGTGGCCACCAGCTCAGCCAACTTCCCACAGCAGACACGCTAAGCTGGTGGGCCATGTCTCACCCTGTCCTCCACAACCCGGGAGCAGGGTCAGGCTCATCCTGAGGAGCAATGTGTGAGGGTGTGCTGTCACTGCAATGCAGCCACTGGAAATGGGAGTACAGCTGCAGAGAGGGCAGCAGCCCCCCAGTACCACGGCTTGTCCCTCACCCTTCCCTGCTAATGCAGCCACAGGAGCTTTAACCCTACAGTACAAACTGCAGCACCTCAGCAAGAGCCAGGGCGGCAAGGACAGAGGGGTCACAGCAGGCTGGCAGGCAGGGCTGGCCCTTCCAACAGTGCCACCAAAGGGGCCGCGTGGCACAGCCTCCCTCCAGTGCTGCACCCAACCTTGGGACCCAGCCACTCCACTCCCAACGGCCATGCTTCGCACGCCAGGGACAGCAATACAATAAAGAAAAAGCAAATCTGTTTCACATGGACTTGCAGGCAGCTCTGCCATCCTGGGCAGCATGTGGAGAAGACGATGGTGACTGCTGGCTGCCCGTTGGCCCTGCTCAGGCTGCAGTACCTAGCAGGAGATGTTCTGCAGGAGGTGTGTCCCCATGGCCATGCTGCCTTTGCCCTGAAATCCAGCACTGGCCTATGGGACAGACCAGCAGCATGTTCCGCTATGTTTTCACCCAGTCTCCTGCTTGCTCCTGGATGGACCCTTCCAGAGGTGAGCCTGGGCACACGATCCATAAAACTCTCTCCAAGTGGAGATGTACAAATGATGCCCACTGCTTAAGCAGGGATTGCTTTCTGGAAGCATTCACATCTGGGTCAAACCACAGCTGGAGACTCAGCAGCGGGGCTGCCCAGTTGCCCCTGGCAGCACCCCCAAAGCTGCCAGGCAGAGCTGCCCATGCCCCTGCTGTGGGACTGGTGCTGAGAGCCCAGCTCACCTCTCCCAGCACAACCCTCACCCGTAGGAAGAAGCTTTTGGGACAAGTTGGGGTAGAATAGCATGGAAAGACCCAGCACCCAGGGTGTCACTGACACTGGCTGGGGCTCACCAGCTTTACCCCACTAAGTGGCTGGCAAAGAGGAACCAGGGAGTTTCTCCTGTTTTCAGACCCAAAGCCCAACTGCAAAGCCACTGTTTTGTCTTACCTGAGGGTCCCCAAAATAGATCTGCATGATGAGGGCCACCGTGACCCCTGTGGCAAAGGTGAGGCAGGCGGTGATGATGACAGTCAGGCCATCCTGCCGGCAGCTGCAGTCTCCAGAGAGAGGGTCCTTGCTGGTCTCCCGGAGAGGGGACACGTCCTGGCTGCCCATCTCTGATGAGGACGAGGGCAGGCGCTGGAGACGCGCAGACTTCAGGAAGGAGTCTGGGTCTTTGTGGGCAGCAGGGAGAAAACAAGTGTTAGTTATTGGGCAACACGAGGCTCTTATTGCAGTGTTTACCCAGCGCTAAGGTTACACTGTGCCCCCTCCAGCAGAGCTATTGCCTTCCCTATTGATCCCAGCTCTCAAGGGATTTCCTGGCTCAGACGCTGCCTTCGGTCATTTTAACGATCCCTTCCTTTAGCTCTAGTTACTCCAAACTGACTTCCCTGGAGATTATGAGGGGCAAAAAAACCTGGATTTTGCTCCATTTCAGTCCATCCATCAGTCTTCAGTGATGGGCCCAGTTACTGCTCCATTTGGATGGGTTCTGAACACAGCACTGATGTGCAAGCGGGTCTCTGAAATGCAGCAGGACTGAAGAAGAGGATATTAAAATATTATAAAAAAGAAATCCAGCAGCCTTGTTTGGAGTTATGCTTGAGCTAAACCACCTGAGCAAGATAGAGGTGAAGGAAAACACACATTGTGGGCACTGGAAATACCCCTACAGAAGCATGGCAATGCGGGGACAGAGAGGAGCAAACCTGCACACCGTGGGCATCCACCGGCTCAGCTTTAATTCCCTGCTCCCTCCAGCTGACCAGGCCCTCCAAAACCAAACTGCTCCCCGAACGCCCAGCTCCAAGATGGCAAATGCAATGGGGCAGGGCTCTGCTGGGCATCCACTGGTCAGCAGACACCACCCAGCAGGATGAACGAGCCTCTCTGTTTCTCTGAAAGACGCCTTGAATCCCTGCTTGCACCAGCTGCTCCTTTGTGGTGGGTGCTGCTGGTGCAGCCAGCAGGATGTGCTGGTCCCTGCTGGGCACTGAGTGGGACTGAGCGGCTCAGGGCATCATCCGGGGCTCCTGGATGAATTTCGGGGGGGGCTGTGGAGAGTCAGTGTGGGGGCTGCAGTGCCCCGCACATCTGTGATAGGAAGAGGAGGAGAGCCGAGTGGAAAAGATGAGAAGCTTGTCCCTTCACTCAGGGGACGTTCCCCAGGTTTGGGTCAAAGGACAAGGGACTTTGCATCCTCACCACCCTGCCGTGCCTCTGCTCTGCTCTGGCAGGCAGCACCTCCCTGGGGACTGCCAGACCCATCCTTGCCGTGACATCAAAAGGTCCTCCTGGGTGCAGCATTCCTGGGGCCAGGTGGGAGTTAGTTTTAATTTCAGTGATGCTGCAACCAGGAGTAAAGTCCCCCGCAGCCAGGGAAAGGCCTTAATGTGGATGTAACCTCGCGGATGCTGTGGTGATTTAGGAGTAACTGGGAAAGTCTCAGCTCTCCCAGCCTGCACCCCTGAGCACACCGAGCCCCTCACCGGCACGTCCGGTCTGAGTGAGCTGGGCCTGCAGTGCATGGGCAGGGCAGGGGGCAATGGGCTGGGGGGCAATGGGCTAGGGTGCCACCGGTGGGGACCACGACTGGCCTGACAGGGGATGCCGCTGGGGAGGGATGTCACACAGCCGCTGGCACCCTCCCAGCAGGGCACCAGCCCCACGAGTGGGAGAACAGCAAGGAGGGAGCTGGGCTCCTGTGCCCAGCCCATCCCGGATGTCGTCCCTCTGCTCTGCTCCTGTAGTGCTGGTGACAGGCCAGCCCAGCACGAGGGGACATGAACACCCGGGAAGCAACCATGGGAAAGGACAGGCCATGGCCCTCTAGGGTGGCCTCTCCCACTCATGCAGGACGCCCTTCATGCTCTGCCACAGACATCCCGCACGGCCTTAGGGCACTTGGTCTCTGTGAGCACTGATGGGTGGGGACAGCAGGGTTCGGTCTGGGGATGGCAGTGGCTGGAAGGAGCCAGCTGGGAGCACAGAGGGCAAGGAGCAGCCTGTGAGGCCAATGCATGGGTGCCTGTCCCACCACTGATGTCCACGCTTGAAAGAGAAGTCACCAAGCCCCACTGGGCTTCTGGGGGCCATGAAGGAGTTCTGGCTTCACAAGGGAACCAGCACTTTGGGAGCCAGGGCCACCTCAGCTCTGGGGGTGAGAGCAGCTGAGCTGCTCACGGCTCTGGCAGGTGCTGCAATGTGGGACCATTTGATGCTTTGAGGGTTGGTCCCCAGCACCAACAGCACAACAGGGGCTTCCTCCTTTTCATGAGATCTTCTGGGTGTAGAAACCAGAGGTCTCGGGTCCCTCCCTGGCATGGAGAAGCACAGCTGGCTTTTGCAACACCCATGTGGTGTCAGATGAGCCCGGGTCTCCAGGTGGCAGGAGGGCAGCAGCTCCTTCAGCCACCCATGCCTGGGCACCCAGGAGACTGAGACCCCGCACCCAGCACAGCCGAAGGTGCGCCGAACTCTGCTGGTGCTTCACATCCCAACGGGAGGCCTCGTGCTCCCAGAGAGTGGCTGTCACAAACCTGCCATGGCTCCGGCAGCACAGGATGGCACGGGACGGGGGCACAGGACGGGGGGCACGGGAAGGGGGCACAGGACAGGACGGGAGCACGGGATGGGACAGGGGGCACGGGACGGGGACAGGGGACAGGAAGGGGACAGGGGATGGGGACACGGCACAGGACGGGGACACAGCACGGGACAAGGGCGCGAGACGGGAGCACAGGACGGGGGCACAAGATGGGGACACGGGACGGGATGGGGACATGGGACAGGGGGCACGGGAGCTGCCCCAGTGGTCCCAGCAGGATGGGGCAGAGGACGAGGGGCGTGCG
>VZRW01003557.1:157346-172953 GCA_013398125.1 Aegotheles bennettii
GACCCGGGGCGGTGCCGTCCGCTGCTCTGCGCTCTACCGGACGGGACGGGAGCCGAGCGGCCACGGCGAGCGGCCGGCACGGGAGGGAACGGGGCAGCCCCGGCGGGGCGGGATGGATGGAGCGGGGCAGCCTGAGGGAGCTGGATGGATGGAGCTGGACAGCTCGGATGGAGCCGGGCAGCCCTGGTGGGGCGGGATGGATGGAGCAGGGCAGCCTGGGGGTGCGGGATGGATGGAACAGGGGAGCTCGGGATGAAGCAGCAGGATGGGAGCGGATGGCTGCCACGGGGAGCGAGGGAGGGAACAGCCCCCGGTTGCCCCACCTCTGCCGCGGGGCTGGAGCTGGGGCTGGGGCTCAGCCATGGGGAGGGGACGACGCAGTGACAGGAGAAGCCCCGGTGCTTCTCTGTAGGCACCGTCTGCCCGGGCAGGTGGGACAGCAGCTCTGCTGGGCCCCGCGGGGATGTCCAGCTAGGGGAGGCAAGGACCGGTCTTGAGTAAAGATCTCAGTAACTATGCAACGACCTGGAGCTGGGACATCCCGGCTGCCCTGGGATGACAGGTCCTGCTGCCTGTAGCTTCACCCACCTCCTGGTTTGTGAGAGCCGTTCTTGCCTGGAACAGCTGCTTTTCCCCCAAGTCCTTTTGCTGATAGCCAGAGCCAAGGTCCAGATGCTTGCGTGGTGCTCCAGAGATCTCCCTAGTGACCTGGGAGCAACTTCGTGCAGGAAACTGTAGTAAGGCAGAAAAGCTTTATTTAGCTCATTTCCTCCAGTTTTAAACACAGAGGGACATTGTGTTTTGTTTAGCCTTGACCATGAAAACTTGAGGTCCTCTTGGATTCCCTCCCCACGTGCCCTTTTCGTACAAAGTGTTACAACTGTGATAAAAGCCAGGGAAGCTCTAAAACATGGATGTGTAGGAGAAGGCGGCAGCTGAAGCAGCATTCTTGGAAGTGGAACATCCCCAAATGTCAACAACCACTGCCGCTGACCAAAGATGGTTGGGTTTCTTCAGCCACTTGATTTTTTTTCCTCTCGCCACTGGCAGGCTCTGCGGCTGTAGGAGGAGTCTGCGGCCACCTCCCACTCCGAGGCACTGCAGCCACATTCTCCCTCCGAGGTGAGCCCTTTCATTCTCCTGGGAAAATACCAAACGCAGTCCAGGCCATGTTATGCTGGGTGACCCAAGCCCATGAAGACCTTCTCCTCCATGGCCCCGTTTCCCAGCCCCCTGGGCAGCAGAAGAGTTTTGGGTGGTGTGTGGTTTGCACAGTGATGTGGTGTGTGCATGGTCTCCTTGTGATGGCACCAGAAGTTGCACTTTGGAAGGGTTTGTGAGTGCCACACAGACACAGTGAGGTCCCTGTCCCCTAAACTTGGTGGGAAGGAGCTAGTCCAGAAACTGTCTGCCAAAACGTGCAGTTGAGCACCACCGCTGCGTGTGGGCCTGGCCAGGTCCCTGGTGTGCACCAGGAGCTGAGGGAGGGCTGGGGTGAACTCTCCCTCTCAGGGGTCACCGTACACTTGGCTCTGGCTCCCTGATGCTGCCAGGCTCCTTCCCATCCACACATGAAACCCGCTTGCCATCTTCAGTGCTGGTGGCTGTGCCTGGTGTGGGGGCACAGCCCGGGGCTCGGGTTCTGCTTTCCCATCACCTCCAAACTCCCTTTGACACATCCATCTCTCATAAGGCCAAAAAAGGAGCAGAATGGCAGCCTGCCTCTGTTCCTGCTGTGCGGGCAGGACAGGGGCTCCTCCCACAGCTCCCGGGGCCTCTGGGCACTGTGTGGGTCCCCCAGCACCCTCTGGCAGCAGGGACGGAGCTGAGCAATGCCAAGGGCATCCTGAGCAGGGCTGTGCTGGGGGAAAGGGATGGTTTAACAACTGATTAGGCAGGAAAGATGAGCTGCTCTCTCCTCACTCCTCCAGTGTATGACAACCTGGTTGGTGTGTCCTGCTGGCTTTGGAGGTGGGAAGTCCGCTTCCAGGCCATGCCAGTGCTGGGAGAAGAGCCTGGCAGATGGCAAACCTTCAGAGGTGGAAGATGCCCCAGCTGCAGTGCTGCCCTGCAGCCTGCTGTGCAGGAGGCATCGCCCCTGCTGGCCTCCTGCCACCCTAGGGGAGGGCATGGGAGCTGCTGCTTTTGCTGGGCTCAGACTGCCATGTGCTGAGGTGTGGCTGGCCATACTCATTTTGGGAAGAGCCATTGGGCAGAGATTTAACCACAGTCCCTCCAAGGGGCCACCGTTCGCCTGGCAGAGGCCAGGCCAGGCTGTTGGCATCACCCTCTCCCTGCCCCAGCCAAAAGCATCCAGCAGATGCTCATCATGCATCGTGCTGCTGGGATCTCGTGGTGGGGAGGAGCTTGCTGTGAGCAGGAGCTGATGTTCAGGGCAGCCAGAGCCTCCTCAGCACTTTCAGAGGTGGCTCCTGCAGCTGCAGGGACAGTTTTGGAGGAGCCACCCTTGGGAAACCCTTGGCAGCACATCCCGGGTGATTGTAGCTTCTGAATCCCCGGGAACACCCTGGGGGCTGGGGCCAGGCTGCTGCCATTGCAGGGGGAGCTGCCGGGTCCCCATCCAGCCACCCCTCCTTGGTGCCAGCCAGACCGGGCAGAAGCCCGCCCAGCCCACTGGCCCAGCAGCAGCTCCGGCTGGTTTATCTTGCAGTTGGGGTAGTGAGCTGGAGCAGCACAGCAGGAGATGTGGGGTAGGGATGGTGGAAGCGGGCAGGAGTGAGGAGGACAGGGGCAGGACGGGGCCCACCTGCCCTCACAGCACTGCCATATCCCTTCGGCTTGTCCCACCCTCCCCGGCGTGGTCAGGAAACAGCAGCAGGATGGAATTGCTCGTTTGCTTTGGTTTACCAAGGAGGAAACACATGGTGGTTTATTTTTCTGAATTTTTTCTGAAATTTTTCTGAAAAAGGTCTTTGCTCTTTCTTTTTAAAACTAAACAATTTTGTTTACTAATTTATGAACTTTTTAAGCCAGCCCCATGGCCCCTTGGGTCTGACTCTCAGGTGGGGAAGGCAAAAGCCCGGTGGTGCAGAAGGCAGGGAGATCATCTCAGTAGGAGTGGTGGCAGAAGGACAAGGGAATAAGGGCAACTGGTGAGGGGGCAAGTGTGGTGCTCAGGTCTGAGCCAGGCTGGCTGGGGGCTCTCTTTGGCTCTGCTGCCTGAGATCAGCAGCTCTGGGATGGGGCTTGCAGCAGGGTGTGGCAGGAGCAGGGCCAGTCTCTGTGGACTTCCTTCTTGCCAAGGAGGAAACCGGTGGTTTGGTGGCTGCACCAGCTGGCTCAGCTGAGACCACCCCTGTGTGGAGGGCACCATGGCTGGGCATTGCCTGAGATGACCTGGGCATCAGGTTCTAGGGAATCCCACAAAGCACGGGCTCAAAGACCAAGGGGACGCAGCCACCGAGCCCTCTTTGGATGGGTGATAGCCCATGGGTCGCCCCTGTTGAACCAGGCCTTGCTGCAGATCACTGTTGTCTCCTGCAAGAGGCACCTTCCGTGTACCGACCTGGGAAAGTGTCTTCCCAAGTCCCAGCCAGCCCAGGGAGCTCTGCTAGCAGCAGAAACAGAGTGATTAGGAGATGCTCAGGCCAAGCTGGACCTGGGGACCAAGCATCTTTCCAGGGCATATTCTGGATCAAACAGCAAAGCCATGTGCTGTCAAACACCTCCAATCCCTTAACGAGAACCATCTCCCTGCAGAGGGTGCCAGGCTGGGCTCCTGCTGCTGGCCACTGCGTGGCAGAGTAAATATTTGGATAATATTAATTCCTGTGGCGAGAGCAAAACTTCTGCTTATCTCCCTAGTCCTCTGCTAAGAATTCTGCTATTAATTCTGCTAATGATTCAGTGTGTTTTGAAAGCTCAGCCCTGCGCCATGGCCAGCAGCAGAGCTTTACTGCAGGCTCTGGCCCAGCTGGGTTCCCCACGCCGCTGCCCGGGGCCACCGCACGCTGCTGCCAGGCAGGAGGTGACGGTCCCGCTGCCAGGCGCTGTGGTGGGGGCAGTGGGCGAGGGATGGGCTGGGTGAGGTCTGCCCAGCCGGCCAGGGGCATGGCCAGGCTCTCTACCCCTGCTGCTCTCCTCAGCTGGCTGGTGACAAACATCCCTTTCTGGTGAGCACTGGGGAAGGACGGAGCGCTGGGGGCTGCGGGGGGGCTGATGGCTGCTGTTGGGTGCTGGGTGCTGGTCAGGGCGGCTAAGGCAGCACAGGGGAGGGGGCTGAGGGCAGTGCAGTTCCCATCCCAGTGCCTGAAGCCCCTGGGGATGGGGAGGGCGCTGTCTCTGGGGGAACATGGGCCACATCCCCTGCGGACAAAGGGCTCAGCTTGGTCTCAGCAGGTTGTGCCAGGCTCTCTGGCGTGGGGCACTGCTCCTGCACCGGGGTGGGAGTGGGTGTCGGGGTGGGGGGAGAGTCCCCACCCCCCTCTGAGCTTGGCTGGGCACTGTGGTGCTGGGCAGCCCAGCTGGCACCAGCACTGTAGCTGGGACATGGCCCCTGGGATGTCCTTCCAGAGCCACCCAGCTAGGGGAGACTGGGGACCGCAGCAGGGGGGCACCAGGCTGGTGGCTGCTCCAGTCCCCACCTCTGCAACCCCTGGACACAGGGACAGCAGGGGAGGAGGCAAAGAGCTGGGGAGTGGGTATGGTCAGGGGAGGGCTGGCAGGAGCTGTGGGGTCCCACGGGCAGGGATGCTGCCCATGTCCCTGTGGTCCCCCTGGGTGCATCAGCAGTGAGGACCCAGCTGGAAAGTGCAGCACAGCAAGGGGCACAGAGCAGAACAGAGCAGTAAAGCTCTGGTCATCCCCCAAGGAACTGATTCATAATCCATTAACTGAACATTGACCCACTAGTTGCTCCCCATGCCAGACGCTGACCCAGATGGGGAAACTGAGGCACAGGGCTGTGTGTGAGGCAGAAATGGCCTCAGCAGAAACATGAGGGCTCTGAGCAGTGTCTCTCTCTTGGGCTGACCTCAGCCCAGACTTCCTTGCAGGGCTGTGCTGAGCTGGCAGCTGACACCATCTCACCTCCAGGGTGGTCTGTGCTGGCACCGTGCTGAGTTGTGCTGCCAGGAGCTGACTGGGAGAGATATGAACATCATCCTCTTGGGCAACATCAGTGTCTTTGGGGGTGCCAAGCACCCCCTAGAGCTCCCATTTGGGTCCCCAGCACCCATGGTGCATGATACCTTAAATACCAACTGCATCCCTCAGCCTGGCAGCATGGGGGAGGACACCAAACCACTGCTTGGAGGCTGTGAAGGGGCTCGGGTACCATCTCACTGGTGGGAATGGGCCCTCTGCTCCAGCCTGGCTCTGCTGGGTGCAGGAACCCCCCTTTGAAAGCCCAGGTTTTCCTGCCATGGTCTTGCCTCGGTGGTGTTTGGGGGTCCACAGGGTCCCTTTGCCATTCCTCATGGGGCACTCATCCATGTCCCCAGAGGTCTGTCCATCCCACTGCTGCCCCACTGTCTGCTCCTCTGGGCTGTTCCCTTCTCCTGGCATTCATCACCTGTAACTACAGCCCCAGTACTCAGCCCCTGCAGTCCCACAAGGGCTCTGCAGCCCCCCCAGAGGTCCAGCAGCCCTTTCTCCCCTCACTTCAGAGCCCTGCCCTGGGCTGCCCGGGCGGAGCGTGGGGCGCACTGGGGCGCTGTGGTGGAGGGGTGCGGGCAGCAGCCTTTGGCCTGGCTGGACCTGTGGAGGGAGGTGATGGATGGATGGAGTGCAGGACGGAGGGGGAAGGGAGGCGGTGGTATGTGAGGAATGTGCCCAGGGCAGATAACCCCTTCCTGCTGGGTGCTGGGTGCTGCGAGCCCCGCTCCCTGCACCAGCTGCAGGGAACTGGAGGATGCACAGGGAGACCCAGAGGCTGGGCTGGGGGGAGCCCTGCCGGGGAGGGGGGGGTGAGAGGGGAGGTGGGCATGGCCAAGCTCTGCCCAAAATGCTGAGGCAGCCATCCCCACACCCCCGTGGGACTGACAGCAGTGGGAATGTTGGGTGCTGGGGCTGGCACCTCTCCCTATGCCTGGGATGCCAAGGGGACAGGCAGCAGGCAGGTTTGGAGGTTTGGGGGCCGAGGGTGCAGGCAGGGAGCCCGTGGGGCCAGTGGGCACTGCCTGCTCCTGTGACTTCCCAGGGGCCTCCTTAGAGCCTGAGTGTCACCCGTGCCCATGTCCGACCCTGCAGCCACCTTATCTCACTGTTGCCAAACTGTGACAGCCAGGGAAACTGAGGCACAGGACTGGAGGTGCCAGGTGTCCCTGCCTCTGCCCTAGCTCCCTGGGCTCTGCCTGTCCCCAGCCCTCCTGATGCTCCTGCTGCCCTGCCCACAGGTACCACCCCAGCCGCCAACATGTCCAGCAAACGTGCCAAAGCCAAGACCACCAAGAAGCGCCCGCAGCGCGCCACCTCCAATGTCTTCGCCATGTTTGACCAGTCGCAGATCCAGGAGTTCAAGGAAGCCTTCAACATGATCGACCAGAACCGCGACGGCTTCATTGACAAGGAGGATCTGCATGACATGCTGGCTTCCTTGGGTGAGCAGACCCTTCTCTTGTGCCTTCATGTGCCCCTCAGCCCCCTGCCCTCAATGCCTCCTTGCCAAGCAAGGGGAGGTGCTGGGTCACCTCACACCCAGGGCTGAAGGCCAACTTTGGTGGGATGGCATTGGGGCACAGCTCTACTGCTTTGAGCCAGCCCAATGGAGAATTCTCTGCTGGCACCACCTGAGCACAGAAGGTGTGTTTATGAGGCACCCGCGGGCAGCAGCCTGGTGTGGTGCTCTTACAGCTGTGCTCACTAGAAGGGAAGAGACCCCTGGGGCTGGAGAAGCTTTGCCCTAGGAGCAACCACCAGCTGCAGCCATTGAGTATTTAAGTAGTGTCCCCACAAGATACTGCCTGGGGCTGTCCCTGCTGGACAAAGCCCTCTGTTGCTCTCAGCCTGGGTGACAGAAACCAGTCCCTGTGCCAGCATGGTACCTCAGCTGGTTGAGACCTGCAGATTTGGCTGCACTCCCCACCCAGAGCCTGTTTCTCAGTGCAGGCCATGGCTCCCACCTCCCGCTCCCTGCGGTCCCCCCACGGCACTTTGGGAGGTCTGACAATGATTGACCTGGCAGCCAAACCTGTTCTGGAGGTCCTGCCTGGCACGGGAGGGACCTCCCTCCTCCCTGGGAGCAGAGAGGGGCCAGGGGCCGGGGGCTCACAGACCTCAGCGGAGAGATTCAGCCATCCCTGGAGTGTCCGTGGCAGGAGCAGCACTAGGGACACCAGCAGCACGGGGCTCACGTGGGGACATCGCTGCCCCACTCCTCGGGCGGTGTCATCTGCCAGGGGACAGGGAAAGCCGTGGGTTTAGTTCTCAGTGCCCCCCAGGTGAATTCCTGCATCTCCCTCCAGGCTGAGCCTGCCAGAGCTCATTCCAGGTGGTGCCCGGCAGAGTGAAGCCTGGGGAGAGTTGTGAGGGGGGAGCACGGGCACTGTGGAACCCCTCGTCCCATGTCTGTGGGTGGTGAATGTGCTGGAGAAGTCATTTGCAATGAAGAGAAAGCCACATCCCGCTGGGTGCAGGGACTGGCTCTGGGGACGCTGCTGTGGGGGCACAGGACCTGCACCCACCCCCCCGTGTCTGGCAGGGAAGAACCCCACTGACGAGTACCTGGAGGGCATGATGAGCGAGGCGCCAGGGCCCATCAACTTCACCATGTTCCTCACCATGTTCGGGGAGAAGCTGAATGGCACCGACCCAGAGGACGTCATCCGCAACGCCTTCGCCTGCTTCGACGAGGAGGCGTCAGGTACGGGCACTGCCTGCACAGCCCCGTGCTGCTGCTGGGCACCCTGCCCTTAGGGGCACAGGGGGAGATCCCTGGAGACAGTCCCCGAGCAGCTCCAGAGTGGGAAGGCTGGGCAGAGGTGTCTTTGGGGGAGGTGGGGAAGGTCCTGTCGCTCAGCCCTCCTGTGGTGCCCTCTGCTAATGCCACCCCCCACCATCCTTGCAGGCTTCATTCACGAGGACCATCTGCGTGAGCTGCTGACCACCATGGGGGACAGGTTCACTGACGAGGAGGTGGATGAGATGTACCGGGAGGCGCCCATCGACAAGAAGGGCAACTTCAACTATGTGGAGTTCACCCGCATCCTGAAGCACGGGGCCAAGGACAAGGACGATTAGACCCCAGGGCCACCCATCCTCTCTGCCTCCTCCTGTGCACGCCCCCACCCCTTGGCCCTGCTTGCTGCCCCACAGCAGGCTCCCCCCATGGGGAACACCTCCCAGGGCCAGCACCCCACCTCAGGTCATGCTTGGCGGGGAAGCGCTCCCATCACTTGGCCGCTGTGTGCCCATCCATCAGCCCCAGACCACCCCTCCCATCACCTCTCCCACCCACAGCTCACCCCACTGGCACCCCAGCCCACTGGGACCCTCCCCAAGCAGCCCTTGATCCCCTTGAGGCCACTGTGCCCTGGGGCCATGGTGGGGATTCTGGCTGGCTCCAGCTGAGCGGTGCCGGTCTTGGGGCCGCAGCACCGAGGGAACGCGCCTCGCCCCTCTCCCCCACACCCCCTTCCTCCATGAAAGAAAATCCAGTGTTACCTCCTCCCTGGCTGTTTTATGGCTTTAGAGCCTGTGATCAGAGGGCTCTGGGGGCCAGAGTGGTGCATAAATCCTGACGGGTGTGATAGAGGTGCTGTGTCTGCTCCTCCGGGACCGCGCTGCCGCGGGTCGGGGAGCAAGGTTGGGCACCACATCTCCCACCCCCTGCTGCTGGCAGCCAGGGCCAGCCCGTTTTCAAAGCCAAATTGCTCCCAGGCTGTGTAAAATCAGCCTGAGCACCATTTTCTGCCTTTGCTGGAGGGGTGGGGGTGGCTCTGCCCTGCCTCAGTGTCAGGGTGTGTGGGCTGAGGTGCCCTTGGAGTGCCGGCTGAGCTCCCCCATCAGCTGCGGTGGGGTCCAGGGTCTCAGCCACCCTCTGCACCACCCCCAATGGGCAGAGGTGGGGGTGAGGGACAGGGAGGGTGAGAAATGGGGAGGGGGGTTGTCCCCTCGGTTTGGTTATTTATCACCACCCTGGCAGGGATGTGGGGGGTCCCGCCTGGCAAAGCTGCTATGGTAAGTGCTGCTCAGAGTCAGCCCATCCCCTGCCCCAGAGGGATGAGCCTCCTGCATTTCTTTGTGTAAAATGGGGAAAATGTGATGACAAACCCACAGAACCTGGCAAGGGCACAGAGTGTGCTAGAGATGCTCCCAGTGCATTGGGAAGACTCAGGCAGGGTCGGTGGGAGCTCCATGGGCATGTCCTGCTGGGATCACCAGCCCCATCCACCTCAGGCTGAAGGAGTTGCTCTCACCTGGGAGATGACCCGTGGCTGGAAAGCTTCTCCTTCATTCACAGAATCCCAGACTGGTTTGGGTTGGAAGGGACCTCAAAGCTCATCCAGTGCCACCCCCTGCCATGGGCAGGGACACCTCCCACCAGACCAGGTTGCTCCAAGCCCCAGCCAACCTGGCCTTGAACCCTGCCAGGGAGGGGCAGCCACAGCTTCTCTGGGTACCTTGGGCCAGGCTCTCACCACCCTCACACCAAACAATTTCTCCCTCCCATCCCATCTCCATCTCCCCTCTGGCAGTTGGAACCCGTTCCCCCTCGTCCCATCACTCCCTGCCCTTGGCACCAGTCCCTCTCCAGCTTTCCTGGAGCCCCTTCAGGCACTGGAAGGTGCTCCAAGGTCTCCCTGGAGCCTTCTCTTCTCCAGGCTGAACACCCCCAACTCTCTCAGCCTGTCCCTAGAGCAGAGCTGCTCCAGCCCCCTGAGCATCTCAGTTCTTCTATTTCTCAGGCATCTCCAACATGAGGATAGATGAACCAAATTATCAGGGACACGGAGACGTGAAAGGCTGAACTCACTTTCCTGGTGAGCTCCCTGGGGTCGGTGGCTCATGGCCTGCAGCAACAGCCCCAAACCAGCTTACCCCAGCCTCATAGAAGCTGTGCTCCTTCCCTAAATCCCTGCTGCACCAGGGAAAACCCTACAGTTGTCCCGCTTCCAGAGTGAAGTCCCAGGCCTGGAGGCTGCTGGAGGGCAGGGTGCTGTTGAAAAAGCCTCCTTCTCTGGGGACACACCAAAGCAAACTTCTCACAGACATCACTTTGAGGTACATGGGCTGATGCTGGAGATAAACTGAGTAGGAATGGGCCTCCAGCTTCTGCAAGGTCTCTGCCAAGCTGTGGACAAACTGTCTTCTGGAGGTAGCTGCATCCATGGGTGGTGTTCAGGCCCACTGCCCGCAAAAGATCAGCTTGTGTCACCAGCCCAGGTTCTCCCAGTATTGGGAGTGCAAGGGACTTGGTGGTGGCCACCACCAGCTGCAGGCACTACTGGCCCCGAGCAGAAAGCTGCCAGAGACTCCAGCATGGGGCTTTCAGAAGTGCTGCCTCAAGCAGCTACTGAGGCTATGTCCGATCTGTCCCCTTCACCAGCATGGCTGTGGTGACGGGAGAGGACATCCTTCAACCCCGATGCCAACCAAGTAGAGGAACTTTGGTAGTGGACTCTGGGGTACATATGGGAAGAGTAAATATGGGCCTTGCCAAGAGGAGTCCTGCCTCCCCGACCTCCTGGAGCTCCTTGCAGGTGGAGTAAGAGGTTATTTGGGTCACAAAGATGGGGCTGCCTTGCAGGACCTCAGGGGCACAGTGAAGAGCACTGAAATGCAGGTGCAGTTGGAGGGGGTTGATGGAAGGTGAAGCACATGGGTAAGTTCAACCCTGACTTCCCAGGTGAGATCACAGGCTCCACGTGCCCTGAGACAGCCCCAAGGAAAGGTCAGAGCTCAGCAGCTGTCACAACCAAGACAAAAAGGAGAAAGAAAATCACATGCTAGGAATTACTAGGGGAAGAAAGATTAAAAGGGAGCCCACTGTTTGGCCAACAACATGGAAGTCTCCTGAGAGGGTCAGCTGGGAGGTTTGGCAGCACAGAGCCAAGGATGCCAGGCTGGTGTCTCTGCCCGGGCAGGGGGACCTGGGAGTGGGATGGCAGTGGGGGATCTGCTGCTTCCCAGCCCTCCTCGGTCTGCCACTGGCCTTACTGGTCATACAGGAGCCATGTCTGGCTCAGGGTGTCCGTGGCCAGGAGCAGCTCTCCCACGGGCTCTATCCTCACCCTCTTTCAGCACCTGGTTCTAGCCATGGTGGGAGATGGGCCTCTGGAGACATGCCAGTCAGTCCAGCAATGCTCTTTCTATGTCTCAGTGTTTTTTCCCAGTCCTGGTACTAACTGAGCCCCTTGCCCTGGTTTTGCCCAGCTGCTGGCTTCCTGGCTTTTCCAGGTGCAGAGGCTGGAAGGCAGCCTTTCCGATCACATCGGCTCACATTGTCCATCAGCTGATGCTCTTGGAGGGCCCCTGGTGCCACTAACACAAGCAGATGGGGCAGCTCTCCTGTGCTGTGGATGTACATTCCACAAAACTTCATCCACTTTGGTCAACCACTTCATCCAACAACCAAGCTAGAAGCATCAGCGACCCCCCCCAGCCTATTTGCGCCCATGTGAACCTCCTGAAGTTCAACCAAGCTGAGTGCAAGGTCCTGCACCTGGGTCAGGACAAATGTTGGGCTGAGAGCAGCCCTGCTGAGAAGGGCCTGGGAATACTGGTGGGTGACAAGCTGAACGTGAGCTGGCAATGTGCACTAGCAGCCCAAAAAACAACCATATCCTGGGCTGCATCACAAGAGCTGGGGCCAGCAGGTCAACCTGACCTGACTCAGCCATTTCCAAGGTATTAAATAGCACCAAAGTAAAACCAGACATTTAATCTCAGAAGTGTTTGCTTGGGGCAGGAGGGGCACCGAGGTAAGAAGATAAGAATCCTTTTTGGGCGATCTAAAAAAGCTGCTCACAGTGAAAAAGTGTCTCCTGATGTTCAGGGGGACCCTCCCCTGTTCCAGTTTGGGCCCATGGCCTCTGGTCCAGTCCCCAGGCACCACTGAGAAGAACCTGGCTCCGTCCTCTCTGTGCCCTCCCTCCAGGTATTTGTACACCCTGCTGAGGTCCCCCTGAGCCTTCTCTGCTCCAGACTGAACAGCCCCAGCTCCCTCACCTTCTCCTCACAGCAGAGATGCTCCAGTGCCTTCATCACCTTCATGGCCCTTCGCTGGTCTCTCTCCAATGTGTCCCTGTCTCTCTTGTACTGGGGAGCCCAGCACTGGTCCCAGCACTCCAGGGGTGGCCTCACCGGTGCTGAGCAGGATCACCTCCCTCCACCTGCTGAGACACCCTAACGCAGCCCAGGACACCGCTCGCTGCCTTTGGTGGTTCATGGTCAACCTGGTGTCCACCAGGACCCCCAGGGTCTTTTCTGCCCAGCTCCTCTCCAGATGGGCAGCCCCTGGAACATCGGGGTGCCTGGGATTGATTCTCCCCAAGGGCAGGACTTTGCCCTTCTCCTCATTGAACTTCACGAGGTTCCTGTTGGCCCATTTTGTAACTCTTGCTCCTGCTCCTGCACACAGCCAGGCCGGGGTCCCAGGAGCAGCCCTGGGTGCTCTGGGTGGCAGCTCCTGTTGTGTCAGCTCTCCCCATGGGAATTATTCCCTCTCTTCATGTGAACAAGAGTTGTCTGTGTAGCCCAGGGAGGCTTCCTCCAAACTCTGCCCCAAGAGTGTCATTCTCCAGCACTGTGAGCTCCATCCTGATGCCCCCTGAGCACCACAGCTCCCCTTTCCATGCCCGATGACACAGGTTATGGAATATCAGAAAGGCAAAGGGTATGGCAGTACCTACTGAGAGAGGGACTGCCCTGCCCTAGGAAGGGAATGGGGATCGTGGAGCTGCTCCGTGGGAAGGGGCAGGAGGAGATGGAGGGGCTGCAGCACCCAAGCAGGGAGCTATGGTGCTGGTGCTGGAGCTGGGCAGAGCCACGTGGTGGTGGCAGTGGTGACACAGCTCAGGCCAAGCCCTGCTCTGAGGGGCTGTGGGGGAACAGCCCCACACTGGGGGTTTGCTCCCTGCCAGCGCCCAGCCGGCACTCACCAGCCCTCACCCGCACCTCAGCGCAGCGCCGCTCTCTGTGCCGGGCAGCAACCACCTTTGAACCCTCAAAGCTGCCTCTGGAGCCCTGCAGAGAGGGGTGAAGGAGCACGGCAGCTCCGGACACCCACTGCTCCCCGGGGCAGGGGCAGGGCTGCTCCAGCCACCCCTGGCTGAACAGCACCACGGCCCCAGCCACCGAGCCTCGGCCAGCCAGACCCCCCAGTTAGCACTGCCCCGGGACCAGTACCGCTGGGGCACCCAGCCGGGGGGGGAGGGGGAGCGGTGGCCCAGGGGCACAGCCAACAGATCCCATCTCCCTGCCAAAACCCCCATTAAATTCCGGAGGGTGAGCAGAGGGTGGGGGGAGGCGGGGGTTTCCTGCACCCCCTTGGGCTCTGGGGGCTGATTGTTTCTCCGATTGCTGAGGTTTACTGGCATTGTCATGCCAATGACTCGCGGGCTGCCGGGGATCAGCCGGGATGGCCCCAGAGAGCAGGCAGGGGATGTCCCCCGCCCTGCCCCAGCCTCTCGCAGCCCCCACACGGCTACTCGTTCCCCCCGGCTCGGAGCCCCCCCCGGGCTCCCGCTCCAGGCTGGCTCTGCCCAGGGGATGCTGCTCCCAGGCACCCGGTGGGGCACTCAAAGCTGCTGCCACACCGCCGGTCCCTGCAGCCCGGGGAGCACAGGAGGGCCCGCGGCACCATTTCCCTGCTGTCCAAAACTAACAGAGCCTTTCTCAAAGGATGGGAGTGGATGCTCGCGGGGACGGTGCTGCCCGGGCACGGGGGCTGACACGGCTCCGGGGGGACCCTGCAGTGTCACCCACCAGGGACAGGCAGGGCCGCTGGCAGGGCGCAGAGCAGGCAGGAGTGAGCCTGGTGCGAGAGGGCTGGCAGGGTCAGGGGGTGCAGCCTTGCGGCAGTTGGGATTTGCAACCAGGGCCACCCCACGCCTGGCTCACCAGTCCCTGCCGTGTTTGCACTGGCACAGGAGCAGCGATCTGGGTGCAGTTTCACTCAGGACAGTGAGTATTTAGTAGCAACTAAACAAATGTTTTCAGGAATTCTCAGGTTTTTTGCTATTTAACCCTTCATTGCACCACACAATCTGCTTTGCACAGACCAAAACCTCATCATTGAAGTTTTTTGTGGACTTTCTCAGTGCCCAAATGGATTCTCACGTCTTTCCCTGCAGCAGGGAGGGGAGGGAGGGCAGCTGCAGCACAGCCTGCAAAGGTGATGGAGCCCGGGAGGGGAGAGCTGTCCCCAGGCCTGCCCCTGAGCCAGGGTGCCACCAAACACCCACAGCAAACAAGATGGAGCAGGACCTGGTGAGCCTGGGGCTGCTGTGCCCGTGAGCATCCCCTGGGGGGATGCGCGTGCTGTGCTCGGCTTGATGAGGATGAGTGTGGACATCTCCAAGCCGGGGGCTGGACATCCCAAAGGACATCCCCAAGAGGGGGGTCTCTCTGCTGGCACACCTCTGGACTGGCTGCTGGATGGGGTCATCTTGACTTCCCATGGCAGTGCCTTCCCCACTGCAGGAGCTGGGAGGGATCAGCCTGCATTTCTCACCACGTTGCCCGTACGGCCCGGAGCGAGCCTGGCCCAGGGCATGCAGCACCTCTGCTCAGAGCACCTTGTCTACCTGTGGGCACCACCCCAAGGGGGGGCGTGCTGGATGTGTCCCCTTCTGGGCTCCGTGCTGCTCACCTGCCTGCCCTGAGTGCCTGGCAGAGGGTAAAGGTGTGAGCCAGCTCCACATTGCAGAAAGGCACAGAGCATGTGGTGAGGAGGTCCTGGACCAGCAGTGTGGCTGCGTGGAACCGGAGCAGTTTGGTCTCCAAAACTCAAAATCTCACCCTGGGCTCTGCTGTTGCAGTGGAGAGGCACAGGGAGAGCAGTGGCAGCCCAGTACGGCCTCCAAAGACCTCGCCCTGGCCAGTTGGCAATGGACACGGCAAAGGTCCCACCCGGTGCCTCCTCGATCACCACTCTTGATTTGAAACATCTCCCACGACCATGGGAGTGGTGATGTGCTGTGCTTCTCACTTCCCACACAGTAAATCAAAAAGTCACCAAACAAGCACCTTGTCCTTGCTTGAGTGTCCCTGTGCAGGTGTGCCTGGGTGGGTGTCCCTGTCCGGGTGTCCCTGTTCAGGTGTTCTTTGGGTGCCCCGGTATAGGTGTCCATGTGCAGGTGTCCCTGAGTGGGCGCCCCTGTTCAGGTGTCCCTGTCCGGGTGTCTGTGCCCGGGTGTCATTGTGCAGATGCCCCTGTCCGGCTCTCCCTGTCTGGGTGACTCTGCCCGAGTACCCCTGTCCCGGTGTCCCTGCCCAAGTGCTCCTGCCCGGGTGTCCCTGCCCGGTGTCCCCGTGTGATGCCGGGGTGCAGCTCCGCGCAGGGGGTCACCGCGGCACTTTCGCAGCCCGGCGCAGCACCCGGGCTCCCTCCCGCCGGGCACCGTGTCCGGGAGCGGGGACAGAGCCCGGTCCCGCCCCGGGCGGGGGTGCCGCAGCCGGCAGGTACGGGGTCGGGGCTCGGCGG
>VZRW01003557.1:183775-222204 GCA_013398125.1 Aegotheles bennettii
CCCTCCTCACCCGCACCCACACCCTCCTCACCCACACCCCCCTCACCCACCCCAGCTGCCACCCATGAGCTCCCCCCGAGGGCCCTGCAGGGCTGACACGGGACAGTGACCTCAGTCCAGGGGACCCAAGGTCATTTTCACCACTCAGCACGATGGGGGGCTGCCCACAGCTCTGGACAAGCACCTTGCCAGGCCCCAGCAGCAGCTTCAGCCACTTTTAAACCAGTAAATTTAAGAAAAAACAAACAACCCCAAATCTCACCTTTCCCTGGTGTTCAAGTTCAATGGCAGAAATCTCCAAAACGGCATCTTAACGACCTTCCCAAAAACCTGATGGTGCAACCCAACAAGTCTCAGTCTCCATCCACAAAGACTCCAGACCAATGTTGAACTCGAGTTACATCATGGCCAGGCTTTGATGGGAATCTAATCCCACACCCAAGAGTTGATGGCAGGTGGGCAGGAGTCTCACAGGACCCACGCACGGACACCACTGGACAGCATACAATGGTCACGCAGACATAATTCAAGATTTCACTTTTATTTATTTTTTGCTTTCTGGATCACCAACACCCTCGCTGAAACTTCTTTGGGATTCTTCCCCCACCCCTGTGAAAGTAGCACACAATCTCCCAACTTGTACAAGCAAGTGAAGGAAAAAAAAATAAAATCCCCAGCAAGATCACTTAATTTTGAGGGGGTGGTAAAGAATTCAGTGGTGGCAGTTCTGGCTTCAAGAAGCCAGACTGGAAAGGAGACCTACAAAGGGGAAAATGGGCTAAAAAATATTTAGCAATCCTTCTTCTACCCAGAGAGCAGGGAGATAAGGAAAAAATAGTCATCTGATTACACACAGGGTATATATTTTTACACACACTTTTACACACATCTAGATATAGTACATGTAAAAATATATGCTATACATATGCCCATTCTCACCAAGGTGCTTCCAGTACACCATCTGCACTGTGCGCGTGGGCATGTATACGTGTGTATGAATTAAATGTACAGGTACTACTAAGTGTATATGTGCATATGTACACATACGTACAGGCAGGCAGCCTACCACCAGCCACCTGTGCCTTCCTCTTTGTACAAAACCCAGTCCTCCCACCCTGGAACACCGCACGCTCTCCCAGCCCTCCCCTTCCCCAGCCCACTTTAGAACATGTCCCCCAGTGTAGCAGCTTCTTTCTCAACAAGCAATTCAGGGAAAATAATTTTGGAAAGGGAAGAGGAGAAAAATCAAAGTGAAGAATGTGTGGATCGTGCCCGTAGTCGCTCTGTGGTCCTTCAGTTCCCCTCCTGTGCCTGGAGTAGGGTACTGCTCCCTCGGGATCAGCCAGCCAAGCACTGTCCCTTCCCCCGTGACACCTTATTGCACATTTGCTTCTGGGCTGCATTTCAACAACTCTGCATTAGACCCCGGACTGTTGCAATGGTTGTAGCAACTGCCAACACCTGCCCTATCACCCTCTCCCTTCGATAGAACACAGGAACACAAACCCACTGCCCCGTCCCTGCCCACCCCGNNCAAGAAAGGCTGCTTGCTAGCAGAGTGCAACAGTAGTACACGCTGAATGGTATTCTCTTCAGGAGCTCCGTGGAAGAGACGTTGCTTCTAACACGGTAAACAAAGCCATGCAAAAGGTGGGATAAAGGGAGCAGAAGGAGGAAAAAATAAAGGATGAGAAGGAATAACGGAACTGAGGAGGGGGAAGAACACAGCATGGCAAGTGCTCAAGGCTTCATGTTTTCTTGTCCTCTTCTTGTAAACAAGCTAATAATTCTCATTAGACAGAACAAGTAAAAAGACTGAAGTTCCAAGTTGAGGGGCTGGAGTTTCCAGGAGTCTGTTCAAGTCCATTCAGCAACACCACAGCCAGTGAGAAAACAAGGGGTATTTTTTCTTTTTTTTTTTTCTTTTCTTTTTTTTTTTTTTAAAATCTTCATTACTTAAAGCTGAGAGAAAAAGCCAGCTCAGGAGCCCTTTTCAAGGACGGCTCATTGTCTCTAGACTGAATAAATCACACTAGTTTAGAGAGAACCTTTTTTTTCCTTTTAATGACTTATAAAAACCAGGCGGTTTCTTCCTCTCTGCTCAGAGGCGGGTCTGTGCCTCGGGAACATAGATCTCGATGCTGTCTGCACTCTCCGTGGCCGAGTTCTGCCGGACAGACGCGGCCCGCTTGGCTGCCATCAGACGCTTGCGAGCTTCCTGGCGCTGCTTGTCCGAGTCTGAGGCTTTGTCCCGGTTCAGCTGGGATTTGGACTTGGCTGGCTTCTTTGGCACTGGAGGGGGTGGTTTCTTCTCTTCCTTTAGGGAGACAGTAAGGAAAAACCCAAACATAAAATAAAAATGCACATACAGCAGCTTGCTATGACACGGTGGGGACTCTCAGGGCACGAGTGACTAAGCAAGGACATCGAGTGCCAGGTGAAAGAAGCAGGAGCGGCTCTAGAGCAAGACACTCACCAAAATCAGCTTCCCCAGTCTCTAGAAATGTGCCACTTCGTGGCACACGGGCGCCCTGTGAAGTGGACTAGAGCCTGCAGACTGTGTCTGGCCCACGTGTAGGTCAGAGCACAGCACAGGCAGCATGAAGGCTGAGCTTGATCAGGAACTGCGGAATTTTAATGTGCCGCCCTGACCAGAGCCATAGCCCTCCTTCCTACCCTCACACCCAGACAGGCAGCGGGGCCCAGGGACACAGCCTGTGCTGCATTCTCACAACGTGCCAGCAGGGGCTTTTTATGGGCACCAGGGACAGTCAAAACCTATTCCTACCGTGCCTGCGACGCTAGAGGCCCCCGTGTCCCTGCTCCAAGCACACCCCACCGCTGGTCTCTTCCACTGAACACTTTTTTGGTTTGTACCAAATTGTTTCCACTGTTTCCACTCAAGAGGAATGGTCTCAGCACATTGCAAGGCTGTGAGATTATACCGCACGAGTGCAAGATGGTAAAAGCCCTAGAGATCTTCCATGAGCACACAGAAATAGTCCCCGGAAACCCGAAAAGTCTGCGAGGTGCTCCGGCCACTCTCAACTGCCCCACACTCACCTTTCTCTCCGGTGTCTCTGCCAGTTGCCAGCTGTTCGCTTTCAGGTGGTATAGCTCATCAAACTTCATGCTGATGTCTTCAATGGACAACTGCAGGAGATCCCAAAACCCAGCTAGGTCCTGGGCTGTGGGTCTGGGGTTGGCATTAGGGTTCTAGAAGGGAAAGCATAAAACAAACAAAAACTTTCAGAAAGAATACACCCTCCTGACAAGCAGAACAGTCTGCACAGCTTGCACATTCACCTCTGGGAAGTCTATCTGCCTGACAACACCAGGAAACCACAGGAGACACCAGCCCCAAGTACGCAGAGACACAATGCCATTGTTCACAGTCAAAACTATTTCTGCAAAGATCAGGAAGCAGAGATCCTGCTCCCGTCCTCCCCAAAGCTCCTCCAGCCAGCTCTAATCCCACAGCAGTAGCCTCCAACCAAAGGTCCCCAGCATGTGATTCAGAGCTGGAACATCGGTTTCTTACACAGAGATCCTGATTTCAGGGGGAGTAATAATGGCAATGGACACAGCATGGTGCAAAGCACAGCTCTGGCACCTGGAGAACTTGCATGCCGGTGTACAGCAACCCAAAGCAGCCAATACAGCTTTCACAAGCAAAATTGTTCTGCTGCATTCCCCCACAAAACGATCTGAAAGTATCAGTATTTCTCAGGCTAGGTTGAAAAACTTTCAATAGCTTAGGTTTCTTCCAAGAACAGAATTTTTCCAGTTCTGAGACATCTGAGCTGCCATCATAGGCCTGGATTGTCTCAGGAAAGCACGGAATCAGACCTGAGCTACTCAGCAGAAGGCTCTGTTGGAGGCCTAGCAGCTCGTGGTGCTGCTGCTCATTTTAGCTGGGACCAGCTGGGGTCAGCAAGCAGATGCTCAGCACTTCACCCCTTCCTCCTCCTTCCCGAGTTTCTCCAAGCTGTTCTTTGCAAGAAAAGGGGAATTCACCTCTGAGGAAGTTTGCAAAATCCATCCCACAATAAGGCTTGAGGGGAAACACAGATTCCCATTTGTCCCCACATTAGCCTTGCTCAGCTCCCAGCAAGGGCAAACCCTTGCACTGCACTGAAGAGATCTGATTCAAACAGTGCTGTGTGACCAACACGGACAATCCTGTTGTGACAGCTTTACCATCCACATAGTCTACATGCAAAGCAAGCATGTTTGGAGGACAGCAGACTTCTCAAACAACCCCCCCCTCTCTGGCTTTGGTGAACCCCCTCAGTGGTTCACCTCAAAAAGCCCCTTTGAAGCAACACGAGGTGGTTCCCAGGACACACAGCAGCACGGACAGTGACAGTTCAGACCCACAGAGAGACTCGGCGTGTTCAGCATCACTTGGTGTGATCAACAGCTCAAGAAAATTCCCCTGTGCTCACGTAAGCACCGCAAAGAATTTCAAACACTCATCTCTGAGCAGAGCACAGCCCAAGAGCTGCCTGTTCGGAAGAGGTCGGGGCCATCAGCCTCCCACTGCTCAGCCACCTCTTTAAATCTGCATTCATCCCTCGTGGCACAGTGGGCATGCTGCACTGGCTTTGTTCATATGGTGGCAGTAGCCTGCTCGTACCTGATGGTGTTCCTGTAGTGCTGCTGAAACAGACACACCCCCCTCCCAAAAAACAGAAGAAATAGATCCAGACTCACCAAGTTTTGTTCACAGAGGCCGTGGAATTGCTGGAACTTCTGTGACATTAGTAACTGTGCACTGCCCACTGCACTCAGGACTTTTCCTAAGACTGGGGGAGAAGAGACAAAGAAAAAGACCTCATCTGAACAGACTATTAAATACAGCAATGAACTCAAGTGTTTCTGGAGCAAGGAAATAATCCTGATTCAATAGAAAAGGAGTTTCAGAGATCTCCCAGGAATTAACTGCTCTCAGGGAGAGAAGATGCATTGAAACTCCAATCTACCTCTGTCTTTGCCATCTATTATTGCTCCTTCTAGAGCAGGTCAAAAGCAGGCCAGACTGAGAACATTACATCAGAACTGGAAGAAAGTACCTTAAATTGCCTTCAGCCCATCAGCCCAGCCACCAGCCCACCCTCAGTGAGCAGATCTGCTGGCACCTGCTTCCACATCACAGCCTGCTCCCCCGTTCATGCACAAGGCGAAGGTAGCAAGGGGCAGGACAACCGTCTCCAACCTCCATTCACAGATTAAAATACTGGCAGGCTGGGCTTTTAATACCCAGGACTTTATGCTGCTCTTAGGGGGTTTTCCAAGAAACCTCTAGGCATGGGAACGTTCCTCTGCTCGTTAATGCAAAAACACTGTATGGGCTCTTCCCTTCCAAATGGCACCCTTGGGAGAGCCACAGCGCATGACCCTGCACCATGTGAGGGATGAACCGACTCCCCATCTCCTCCCCGGTCTGCTGCTGCACCTACTGCATCATTGCTGAATGGTTATAGGTCTGGTGGGACAAGTGTGAGCTGGGCTCTCTTCATACCCAGCTGAGTTCTCCGTTACAGAATCCACCAGGAGATTGCTCTTAGAGGTCACAGATCTAATGCTACACTGGTCTGGGTGCCTTTTCTTGCCAGAGCACTCTTGCCATAGGCAAAACAGGGGCACCCCCTGAGGCAGGGAAAGCCCTGGCACTGCCTGGCCACCTTGGCAGCCAGTACAGCATCCTACCGCAGCAGGATTAGAGATCAGCTCCCCCCAGCCTTAGCAGTGGCAGTGAGCTACAGCTGAGCCTCACCATTATTTCACCTTTCTAAGGTATGAAAAGAATAAAAATCAACCAGACTCACAACAAAGACCCTGCACTCCGCAGCCCAGCCACCCACTTCTGTCACTGCTGTCACTTGAAAAGAATGGAACTGTCCCAAGTGGGACTGAACCCAATGAAATCAGTGGCCTTGTGTTCTCTGTGCGTGTGCTTTTGGCGTATTTAGCAAAATTCAGTGAAGGTTTCCTGTATGAGGAAAACTCCTCCTAGCTGTGAAGACAAGTCCAGCAATTCAATAGATCAAACAAGCTCAAGAATCACGTTCATTCTGCCCCACTGCCAACTAAACTTCCATCTGCCTGCTTGAGTATGATGGGTGAGGCAGGGGGAAAGACCCCACAGCCTCCCCGAGGGCAACCTGAGTAAGTTTTTAGCAGTTTTGAGTGGTCAGAAGCTGCACTGCCCACTGCAAGCCCTACATGCTACATGACAGCATTATTGCTTACCCCACCTGCCAGAGGAAGCTATCTCATCCATTTGACACCTGGCATTGGCCACTGTCTCCCACAGCATCCTCACAGCTACACTGAGGCAGTGTGGGCTGGAGGAGCAGGCAGTGGGGTGGATTGAGAACTGGTTGAAAGGAAGAAGTCAGAAAGTTGTGGTCAGTGGGATGGAATCTGGTTGGAGGGCTGTGACCAGTGGAGTCCCCCAGGGGTTGCTACTGGGACCTGTACTATTCCATATTTTCACCAACAACCTGGCTGAGGGAACAGAGTGCACCCTCAGCCAGTTTGCTGATGACACAAAGCTGGGAGGGGTGGCTGCCACACCAGAGGGTTGTGCTGCCATTCAGTGAGACCTGGACAGGCTGGAGAGCTGGGCGGGGAGAAACTTCATGGAATACAAGGGCAAGGGTGGAGTCTGCATCTGGGAAAGAACAACCCCATGGATCAGGATAGGTTGGGGTCTGGGAGAGCAGAGAAGGGGAAAGGGACCCAGGGGTCCTTGTGGACAGAAGGATGGCCATGAGCCAGCAATGTGCCCTGGTGGCCAAAAGGGTCAGTGGCATCCTGGGCTGTATTAGAAGGGGTGTGGTTAGTAGGTTGAGAGAGGTTCTCTTCCCCCTCTATTCTGCCTTGGTGAGGCCACATCTGGAGTCCTGTGTCCAGTTCTGGGCCCCACAGTTCAAGAGTCCAGCGCAGAGCCACAGAGATGATGAATGGAGTGGAACATCTCCATTATGAGGAGAGGCTGAGGGAGCTGCGGCTCTTTAGGTTGGAGAAGAGGAGACTGAGGGGTGACCTCCTGAATGTTTATAAATATGTAAAGGGTGAGGCTCAGGAGGATGGAGCCAGGCTCTGCTCAGGGATGTCCAGTGATGGAACAAGAGGGAATGGGTGCAAATTGGAACATAGGAGGTTCCGGGTGAACATAAGGAAGAATTTTGTCACTGTAAGGTGACAGAGCACTGGGCCAGGCTGCCCAGAGAGGCTGTGGAGTCTCCTTCTCTGGAGACATTCAACCCCCAACTGGATGCATTCCTGTGTGCCCTGCTCTGGGTGGTCCTGCTCTGGCAGGGGGGTTAGACTGGATGAGCTTTTGAGGTCCCTTCCAACCCTGGACATTCTGTGATTCTGTGATCCTTTCCACAGAAGGAATCTTCCTTGTCCCATACTCATCTCCATGCTCTGTCTCTGTGGGCTATCAGCACTTTAACTGCAGAGAGCTGATCCACTACTGGCACAGTTCTTTCTCAAGGGAGGAGCTGCTAGGCTGCTCCAGTCTAGTGTCCGCAGGCTGCCAACACCTACCTTCTTCAGAGAGATTGTTCTCTTTGGTCTCCTGGTCCATCTGGCGGCACCAGCCTTCTAACCGCTCTGTTTCTGCCTGCAGCAGCTTCAGAAACCAGTACCCATCCCGCCGGCAGGCTCCTGGCTGCATGGGTTCTGAGGGCGAGGTGGAGGATATCTCCAGCCAGGGGTCAGGAGGAGGAAGAGAGGAAGGCTCCAGGGCTGGGTCATTGTTTTCTCCATAGGAGAGGTTTCTCTTTGTCTGTGAGGGCTTGGCTGGTTGCCTGGTAGTGGCATCAACACCAACAGAGTTGTTGTGCTGGGGGCACTCAGCGAGGCTTCTCTCAGATGATTTACAGCTAGAGTTACTGGGTTCCTGCGTGTCAGAGTCTGTGTCCTGTTTGGAGGACATGCTGCGAGAGTGGCTGTTTCTAGAGAGATCAAAAGCCAACGTTACACAGCAGAACTCAACCTGGCTGGTCTCACACACCGACAGTGACAGGCGTTTGTTTCTTGTGCCTGCAGCTGAGCCTCTCCCTGCCTGCCCTGCCCCTCCTCACACACGAACACCACACACTCGGACAGATGAAATAAGGTTGCCTGCTTACTGCAATGGGCCGTACAGACGAGAGGGCTGACGCACATCTGTAATCACATCTCCCATTTCATTTGTTAATTGCAAGCTCCCATTGGTTTGGCTGTTTACAGAGCCAGTGCTTTTGGCAGCGGGTGTGTGCTGTGGAGGAAGAGCTCTCCATGGGCCCCCATTCAACACCACTCATATTGGAACAAAGGTGGGGAGAAAGTCTAAGCAGAAGTGGGGGAAGCACAATTTAAAAGAAAGAAGACTAGGAAAGCTTGCGTCTTTCACTTACCGCCACTCGTCCTCTACCTGTACCCCGATGGACTGGAATTTCGTGGCTGGTGGAGGAGGCTCCTCTTTTGCCACTGGCTGAAGGCAGTCAACCTTACCAAACAGGAAAAAGACAGACAAAAACAGACACAAGAACTTGCTGCTGGAATTCACGTTAGTAGACCAGGAGTGCTGCACACACACACAGAGCATGCTGACACCACATGCCAACGGGAGGGCTGTCCCTGGAGAGGCACAAGGCTCCCACAGGGCCTCCACAGGAGCATCAGGACCATATGCTGCCAGCTATCTGCTCTGGGAGCACTGGGCTCTGCCAGCCACCACTGCTCACGTGGCTGGGGCAGGCTGGGAAGGGCCGAGTGTCTCTGAGGGAGCAACTGCGTGTTTGACATCTGAGATGAACCTGCCCAAGTGCTCCAGTTCCTATCTGCAGGCAATAGCCTGCAGCACTGAGCCAGCACTTTGGGGCAGAACAAGTGCTCGCAGCACTCAGCCATCTGTAACTGGGCACTCTGTCCACAGGAGCAGCGTACAATGGCAGTGACTTAAGTCTTGCTGGATAAAGCATGGATTTACACTACTCAGTATATTCTCAATTGACTATATAATCAACAGCCCACTCCCACTTATTTCCAGAGTTAAGTGCTTCCAGCAAGAGAAGCAGCAACCTGCTGGGAACAGTGGGCAGCAAGGAATTGCTCCGTCCTGCCTACAGCCCCGAGACCATTCTGCACTGCAGCAGTCCACACTAGATGGATGTCAGGTAGAAAGGCCCACCTTTCAGGAGCAAGCTGTCCCTAGCACTGTGATGGACAGGGAGCAGACTGATGTGGAGTGACACGTTAGGCACAGAGCACAGGTGTGCTAGCAGCAGAGGCCTCTTCAGAGGGGCTCACCCAGGCCACACGGTGCAACTGCTTTATCAAACATTTTAATTTTGTACTAACAGAACTCAGTCCTTTCTGGTATGTTATGGAAAGCTGCTGCTGCACTCCCCCCGGGGACCACAGGGGTCAGTCTGCCAGGGCAGTTGGTTCCTCTCGCTAGTCTGAGTGATGCACACCTGGTCACACAGAATGCACACGCTAAATGGATGGGTTAAGGACATGGCTTGGGACAAAGGAGAACAAACTGTGCCATACTTGTATTCCTATAGATGACAGCTTTCTTTTGGGGATGTTCTCCACTTTCGGCTCTTCGCTGGTCAGAGTCCCTTTGTCACTTTTCAAAGTTGCATTTTTCTGGGGTAACTCTGGAGTGTCTCTTGCTGGAGTCACCACGCTGCCTCTCGTCACACTGGGTGTCCTGGTGCTGTCCAAGCTGTCGGAAGAGTTACTGAGTCCTGACTGGCTGGTCACCTCGCTCTTGTGGTCCTGGCTGTCCAGGTAGGTGTCCTGCGCCGATTCAGTGCTGCTCTGCACAGTGACAGAGATGAACGGCTTTGATGTGGTCCGAGGTGGGACAGGAGGTGGAGTCTTTTTATATGCCACTAGGCATGATGAACCTGCAGTAATGGAGGTGGGAAGAATGGAGAATGCAGAAGACAGATTGGGGGGGAAGAGAGAGATACAGTAAAAGAGAAAGAAAAAGCAGGTCAGTCTCAACATCCAAGAGGAGCCTCCAAGTAGAAGCTGGAGGCAGAAATGCAGAAACAGCCTACAGCCAGCAACTGGGCAACCCAAACCAAGCGTAAGTGGAAGCGGAAGGCAGAGCCAGAGCTAGCTTGCAAAAGAAGTCAAAAGGAATACCATGATGTGTGAAAGGCTGGAAATGGAGAAGAGGTATAGAAAAGTCTCCCAAGAATGTTACAAGGTTTGGCAGGTGTAAGCCTCCACAATAAGGAAGTTTTCTTTAGCTAGGCCCTATGTTTTAGTGTCCTAGTACAGCCAGTGTCTCAGCTCTTTGTCCCATCAGTTGACAAGTTTCAGTGCCTGGACCAGGGCGGTGGTTTTTTTCCTATAAAAATGGAAAGAAGCCATAAAGTTTGTTAGATGCTGATGGTAGAAACAAGTGTTTGTGAAGTACCTTAAAAACCTAGCTGTAGGCATTAGTGGGAACACATCATTGGATGCAACAGCCCAGGATGGCAAGGCTGCTACTGCTTCATGTCCCCAGAGCCAACCCGCGGTGAGGCTGAGGATGTGCTCCCAGCAGGCACACAGAGCACACACATCACTGTACACACGTGTGTACACACAGACCACAGAGCACCCACATGGACACAGCAATGGCCTCATCATGCTCCTGCCTCTGGCTTGCCAGGATGGAAGTTCATCAGTGAACACACACCCAAGGTGGGTCCTGCAGCAGCTGCACGCAGGCACTCAGCCTGCCCAGTTCCCAGCTCCTGGGGCCAAAGTCCTACCCCAGCTGCTGTCCAGACAGGACAGACTGTGCCGGGCAGGGCATGCCCAGACAAGCGCACTGACCGGCCACCTACCTGCACCCAACCGGTCCCTTCTATCCCCTTACCCCTGCATTCCCCACTACTGCTCCTCCTAAAACCAACAACACCCCTTTCTTGTCCCACCTTTGGTTCCTCCTCTAAATATCCCATTCAGTCCTGTACCACCCCAAACTGCTTCTCCCCTGCAGCCCACAGTGTGTCCCAGCCCTCGGCAGCAGCCTCCTTAGACTAGAAGGTGCCTTGGAGAGCCTCTCCCCATGGCTCACGGTGATGGGTGTCACGCTTGGACACCAGAGCTGGGGCTCTGCTGGACAATCCCAGGAGAGGCCTGGACAGGGTGTTCAGTTCTCAGGGGTCCCACCTGCCGTTACGTGTCCTTGCTTTCCCTGCTCTGGGCTTGTGCAGATGGGCCTGTGATGGGCTGATGGCCTCTGGACGAACTGGGAGCAGCCCAACAGGGTATGACTTGGGCTCCCCCCCCCTGCTGCTTTCTCCGAGCCCCTCCATGAACACGCAGAGGAGCTTCACCACGTGTAGCACTGCCCTGCTCCAAGGCACAGCCAGGGAAGCCCACAGCATCCTCCCCTTGCACAGCACTGCCCAGCTCCCCGGTTCACCCCCTCACAGGAGCAGGACACTCGGTGTGCCTGCCGGGCTCCTCCCGAGGGCTGGCAGCTCCGTGTGCCCATGGTGTGCAGAGCTCTGCACCCCCTCTGCCCTGGAAGGGAGCTGCAGGACCAGGGGAATTCTGCGTGGTCCGGGCAGTGCCCGCAGGGACCCTTCTCCTGCCATGGTCTCGGTGGTGGTGCAGAGCTCTGCTCTGGTCCTACAGGCTGGGCAGGGAGCTTTGCTGCTCCCGGCTCTGAGCAGAGCAGCTCTGTCACCACCCTGGGCCGTGGAGGGCCAGGTCAGCCTGCCCAAATTGTACCTGAGGTACTCAGAGGAAGCGGGTGCCTGCCCTGGGGTGTGAAGTGTGCTGCTGAGGTGTGCCCAGGGAGTCCCTCAGTGCCAAACCCAGCACTACGGTGTGGGGATCTCTGGTGGTGGCAGGGCTGTCACTCTCCTTGGTTCCCTGCCCTTTCCCCTAGCCCTCAACATGCAGATGTTGACAGATACCAGCAGACCCCCATACATCTCTAGGTCTCCCAACCAACACTACAGACGGGTTGTACAAACCCAAACCCCATTTCCGAGTGTTTTCCTAGTACAGCTCTGAGTGCAGGGGCTGTCATTCCCTTGGGTCCCCTGCTCCAACCCCACATTCTCTGATCTCAGTAAGGTCTTGCACCTCAAATTGCAAGCTCCTACCTCCCACGGCACTGCCCAGTCCCACACACCACCTCCTCAAGTCCTGCAACAGTGATACATCCACAGATACAGACCATTTTAATTAAGCAATACAGTTAACTTTACCATTTCCAGCCCCGAAGTAGCCACCGGTGTATTAACAACACCAGTGCCAGATCAGACACCAGTCCTCTCTGTCAGGAACCCTTTGACTACCTGGGGACCACCAGGGCAGGAAGAGGTACCTGCTGCTTCTCAGCATTACCTTCCACCCCTGAGCTGCATGTCCCAGGGAGCTCGCAGTGGGGCACCTGACTGATGTTTTATCTTTCAGGGCAGTTGGACACCGCCAGCTCTGGCTCAGCCATCACAGGGTGCCTTTGGTTCCCTGAGCAATTTTAGCCCAATTACCTGAGAAATATCCAACGAACCTGATCTGAACTGACTGCAGGGATGGGAAGGTGTGTTTTGGGCAACATGAGCCTCCCGGCAGCTCCTTTTCTTCCCCAGCCAGGTCCCTCTGCCTGCAGTGGAGTCTGGACACACTCGTGGGGCACCTAGGGGGCGTCCCAGTGCCTCGCAGTCTCCAGTGGGGTCAGGGCTGGTCTTGAGCGTCCCAGGGAGCCCAGCTGTGTTCCTGCAGGGGTCACAGAGCTGCACCATGTGCATTACTGACAGTACTTACACATGCCTGTATTCCCACATCCCAGAATGTACCACGTGAACAGCTACAAGTTCCACTGCAAAGAAGGAGCTGAAAGGGAAGGGTTACAGGGAAGGAGGAGATCTGTCTCCAGAAGCATTTCTATGCCCAAAGACACTGAGAGCACTGTAACGGTGCTACAGGAGAGCTAAGGAGCCCGTGACAGGGGTGCCAGCCCAGCTGCCTCTCAGTGTGCATCCAGACGAGCCCAGGAAAGCACAGAACCCACATGAGTTCCCCTGGCGCCCAGTACACCCAGCCCAGCACAAACTGAGCAGTGGGACCTGCCCTGACTGCTCACCCCAGCCCTCAGCCCACCTCTGACACGGCCCAACAGCCGCAGGGGGGACTCACAGCAGGGAGCCACGTGCTGAGAAGGACTCAGGACCAGCGAGGATGCCTGGGGCTGGGTTATTGCTGGGGTGGAGCAGCCCCCAGCACTGGCACACGCCATGTGAACTGCCCACAGATCCTCCGTCTCCAGCCAGGGACGGGAACTTATTGTGCACTTAAAAAACCACCCACAGTAATTTCCCAGAAGGTCAGACGCCAGTGCTCCAACTTGTCAGATTTACATGCTAAAACGCAGCTACACACACACAGCACTGCTGGGGCCATGTGAACAGTGTGCCATGGCACTGCAAGTCCATCCCTGATGGTGACTGAGGGGCACTGGTGCCCATTCCCATGGGCAGGCCCACTCCATCACCCTTCCCACGCAGAGTGGAAGCCCGGGCACTCAGGGCAGCAGAACCTGCTGCAGATGCTCAAGCAGCACCAGCTCAGCAGTGTTTGGCACCTCCAAGCACATCAACTCGCCACAGGGATGCCTCTTTCAGCAGTACCAGATTAGATGGCACCACCCATGGAAGTACAGGGTGAACTGCACCAGAGCTTCACCTTTGCCCATGGGTGTTGCCTTCTGGGACCTGGTTCATTGTGCAAATGCACCAACAGTCAGCACAGTGGGAGGCATGGAGGTGCTAAAGCAACAGTCACTGCACCACCGCTCCCCTCTCCCACCCATGCTGCACATCCCCAGAAGCCTTCTCAGCTGTAGTGTAGATTTGGTTAAAACCTGCCTTGTTACAGGTGTTCCCCTGCTCAGCCCTTACAGCAGACACAGAGCAGCACCCCGAAGGACTCCTCATGTGAGCACAGCTACAAGAGCTTTGCCCCATCACTCCCAGCCCCCCTGGCTGTGCAGCTCCACGGCCTCCGGGGCACATGGTGAAACAGCTCAGCTGCCATCGACCCCCGCTCAGGCAGGGCACCACTGCTGAACACAGAGGAGAAACTTCAATCTGCACCAGAGATCACGGGCACAGCCCAGGTCTGCGGCTGCTCCGGCACCCACCACAGCCAGAGCCTTGCCAGCCACAGGGGAGGAGGCCACCGAGCACCCCACGGATGAGGGGTGCCCACACAGTTGCTCTGCCAGGGCTGTCTGACCAGAGAGCACCACCTTAGACTGCTACAGCAACTGCTAGGCCCAGACTTCTGCCCTGTCTCACACAGCCCATCCCAACAGAGCAGTGTAGGAACAGCCCGAACAGAAGTACCCCATGATAAGCTGTGGCTACACCACCCAAAACCAGGCCACTCGTGCTGCCTTGTGTTACTGTGCCAGGGGGCTTCAGCAGCATTACAGAATCACAGAACCACTGAGGTTGGAAGAGCCCTTCAAGCTCACCCAGTCCAACCCCCACCTCCATCCCCACTCACCCAGCGCCACATCCAGACGCCTCTTGAACACCTCCAGGGACGGGGATTCCACCACCTCCCTGGGCAACCCATTCCAACACCCAATCACCCTCACAGGGAAGAAATTTTTCCTAATGTCCAATTATAATTATTACCTAGGACAAGCAAGAGCCTCCCAAACTGGGAGTGGAGAGAGCACATCCATATGGCCCTCTAATTAAACACCTTCCCTCCCCACTCCTCATGGCCTCTGTTCTTCCCTAGGGAGAGTGCCCAGTGTCCCCTGGCACCTAAGTGAGCCTCCACCCCCTGTCCTGCTTGGAGCTGAGCTGGTGGGAGGGGTGTGGTGGTTTTGCTGGCACGTTCACTGGGAGCACAGCTCAAGTTCCCCAGCTGCTGTTCACACACACGAGGCTGTAACATAATTGGGGAAAGCGAATCAATTGCTTTCCAATATCAAACACCACCAGGCAAGGCAAGGGGAGGGCAGCACATCAGCACAGCGGTTTCCTGGGGAAGATGAGTGGTGTTCATGGTCAATAAGCTAGACCCAAACCCATCCTCCCACCCACCAACAGGCAGTATGAACAGTCCGTACTGCTCTGTATGCAGAGCAAACGGCAGTGCCCACTTGGCTTGTTCCTGGTGATCCCCTCGTGCCATCCAGCTCAGCTGAAGAGAAGCACAGAATCACAGCAAGGTGGGAGGTGGAAGGGACCTCTGGAGATCATCCAGTCCAACCTCCTACTAAAGCAGGGCCACCCAGAGCAGGTGGCACAGGATCACATCCAGGTGGGTTTCGTATGTCCCCAGAGGAGACTCCACACCCTCTCCAGGCACCAGAATCACACAGGACCAACAAAAAAATGCCCCTGTTAATGTACACGTGGTCAAAGGGCTGCTACAGGAGCTATGAGAACAGGTTTATAGCTCTGAAACATTGTAAATGAAAAACTCAAAAAGATCAGGAGCCTTGAAGAACGGGGGATGCTTTGATTACTGCAATTGCAAATTAAGCCCACTGAAGCCCTCTGCAACCATGAAGCAGGGACTATTGACTGCAGCAAACCCAGTTCCAAAAGCAGAAGTGGGAGTAGGTGCATCCAGGTCAGTCTGCCCTCTCCCTCAACACAGCCTCAATGTTTCCTGCATCTGTGGGAAGAGACAAGATAATAAAGCCAAGAGCCTCCCAGTATTCTGCAGAGATGTTACTTGACCAGCCAAGCAGGCAGCATGCCCACACAGCTCAGAGGTCAGTCCCACCAGCTCGGAGTGTTCCAGCTGCTCCCTTACCCCCTTCCAAGGGTTACAGCTCAACAGGGTACGGATCTGCTCGAGTTGCTGCAGGTCACAGCCCATTACACATTAAAATCAGCTAGTGCTGTGATGTGGAACTACAACCCATGCGGGCACAGGAGCAGGCACACATCTTCTGCAGGACCATCAGCTAAGTTTGCTTGTGGACATCAGCCACACTCCAGAAAGGTGCAGAAGAACAAGCAAATGCAGAAGGTTCTGCTTAAGCTTCCAGCTTTGCAGCACCAGACCCTTCCTGCTCATGGGATCTTCTAAGGCTCATTTAAGCAAGCTGTTAGAACTCACAACTGTGCTGTGGATGATTGATTTTTGGGGGAGGGATGTCTGTTTATAGCCTTCCCTGCACAGTTATTTTTAGAAAGCAGCATGTTTCCAAATTAGCATTTTCCACATGGCATTACCTGCTACTCCCCAGGGCTTGGGCAGTACCCACGGGTGCAGCCCCGGGCAGATGAGCCCGAGCCTGGAGAACCCTCCTGACCCCCAGACCTGTGGGGCACACTGTGATCCTCTCCTTCCAGAGAACCAGGCATTTGCTTCTTGAGAGACTAAGTGTACAAATCATAAAAGAGTATTAAATCCAGCGCTCCTCTGAAGAGCTCCTGTTCACACAGCACCCGGCTGTGCTCACCTGCTCAGCCCCTGGCAGCACCACCATGACCACAGCAGAGGGATTTGGGTTTAGATTTAAATATTGTGATGGCCCTCAAGCGTGTGTCTAGCATGAAGTTCCAGTTATTTGGTTGCTATTGCTGATTCAGCACAGCCTGGTGATATTTCTAACCATCCCAGTGACTTCGAGGACCTATTCCAGCCACCCTCATTTTCTAACAGTTCCTTCCCGGGCTCCAGGGCGCAGTCAGTGTGAGGGAAGTCTGACCACCCCCAAACACAGCAGCAAGGCTCAGGCTGCTATTGCCTTCCTGCTCCATGCATCCCCCTTCCTTTGCGGGAGGATCTGAAGGAATTACCTCACTTCCTCACGCATGAGGCAGCACACTCTGAAATCATCTCTCCTACTACAAGACAGGCTCATTTGTCTTTTAAATGAAACAACCCAGTGATCCTGCAGCGATGAGAACATCAGCAGTGTTACCCCTCGGAGATCCTGGTCGCACATCCCCGGGCTTGGTTTGCCACAGGGTCTCATGGATGGAAGGAGCTGCACTCAGAGGCAGATTTCAATAGCAAAGGGAACTGGAACAGCCACATTCCGAGAAGCCTGACCTCTGATTTCCATCAGCTCCAAGAACACTTCAAGGTTGAGCCTACAATTTATTTGTAAAGTAAAAACGATCCCCAGCTACAACTGCTGCTGAAGACAATACAGATCTTTATTGATTTTATGGCTCACGGCAACCACTTCAGACCCTACTTCTCTGCTAAAACAAAATGTTTTTAGCCTTTACAGCTACTGCACACAGGGCTCGGCTCTGGCCTGTATGAAAGCTGTGAGCATTGTGCAGGTTGAAGGTCAGATACCTGCACAGTCAGCAGCACGGATGAGAAACCTGCCCAAAATGTATCAATTAACAGGAAAATATTTCCATCTAGGAAAGATGTGGAATCCATGTGAAGATGCCATCTCTTGCTCTGGAAGAGTGACTGGCTTCAGAGTGCTGGAGAAGTTGCAGAAGTCTTTCACTGTGTAAATACAACCACAGTCCTGGGAAGCAAAGTTAAGTGACTGCATTAGTTAAGGAGGCTGTGTGTGGAAAGGCTGTAAATGCCCTTGGTGTTTTCCTTTCGTACATCTCAGCAACGCTGATCTTTGGAAGAGGAGAAATCTCACCACACAGAGGAAAAGGGGCACCCAAGAGGGAAGCAGCATGCTGCTGACCATGACTGAGCTGCAGGCACAGGGATGGGCTGTGGACTCTCCTGCCAGTCTCCACTCAACCAAGCTACACCCCAGGAGCAGCAGCACCCCGGAGCAGGCAGCTCGCCCACCTACGCCCAGACCGTGTGCCGCCTCTGTGGAGGCCGGATGTGCCCGCAGCTCTGTGCGGTGATGAGCCCAGCAAAGCCCTTCTGAACCTTCAGATTATCAAGACAAACATTCTTAGCACTCCACCAGCTCCCCACAGCCCTCAGCTTTGCCCACTGCACCTCCCGTTTGCTTATAATCCCTGTACCTGCTGTTCCCTCACCATCACGGAGCCGATACACCAGTGTGTATGTCAGACAACAGAGAAGGCTCCAGGTGCTCCTCGCAAGCAGCAGCACCACAGAAAGGCACCACCACCCCCAGTACAGTCCTGCTTGAACCCAGCCACATGACAGCCCAGATGCTCCTCCAGGTACCCAAATCACCTCAAGTAGTTCTGAAGGAGGCTGGTGGAGAAATTCAGCCTTATGCTCCCCTTGTTATCGCCCTACTCATCCTCAGCTTCTGGTCCCAGCACAGCTCAGGAGGTAGAGCAGCAAGCTCTGAAGCCTGTTTGGGCATGGCTGGAGTGACAGCTAGGACCAGGGGACCACTGCAACACCTGTGCCTGTGGGCTGCTGCTTCTCCCACCATACAACCAGCTGGAGACAGACACTTGTTTCCAGGACAGACAATGAGATGCTGGGCTCTTTGCCCCCATCCCTCTCCACAGGCAATGAGGCACCTCCCCACACCAGCCCCCTGGACCCCTAGACAGAAGAGCATCACAGCAACATCAGGGAGCAGCCCAGAGACCACACTGAGATAGGGTGGGTCTGCAGCAGAGCCCAAGAGAGATGTCCCACTGAAGTACCCTGAACTGGCACCAAGCTGCAGTTGTTCCTACCAGCAGCTATGGGAGATGACCAGACTTCACCTGGAATTGTACCCAAGCCACTTTTCCTGACCCAAACAGCTCTGGGAAGCGGCTGTTTCCCCTGGGAGTGAACAGAATGAAGCCACCCGTGAGACAAGCACGCAGAGGGGAGCAGCCTTGCTAAGGAGTACCATTCCTCCCACGCAGGCACAGTGGCTTCCCCTGGGAACACCCACCAGCCAACCCACACACGTGCCCGCCCCACACTCCAGGGCCCGGCTGGCACAGCCTGTGCCAGGTTCACAGACTACACTTCAGTCACCTGGCATTTCCTTGCAGCAAGAAGAAAATAACTTCTTAAAGAGAAATACCTACTTCTCTACAGCCCCACCACAAGCCAAGCAGAGGAGCTGGCACAGCTGCCTCCTCCTCACCACTGAGCAGAGAGGGCTTCCATGCCTTCAGGGGCTGCAGCATTAAACAAGGACCTGTGCAAACAGACCTGGGAAACCCCCTGAAAGTGGTGCTCCAGCCAGCACAGAGCTGCTGAAGATTTGCCACCCGCTGCTCCTGTTCAGGCTCAGTACCCACCTTGGTCACAGCACCCATGCACATCTCAGACTGTGCTGGCAGGAGAGTATTTACCACCTCTAAGCTCATCTACTGCCCATCAGCAAGAAGCAAGGAACTGCCCTGCACTCACTTGAGCACTGCCAAGCACAGCAAGTTCCTGCATGTTATTGAAACAGAGGAACTGGACAAATCTGCAGGAAAAAGCCCTCAAACTCCAGGGAGCATCTCAAATGTGAGTCAAAAAGCCCCTCCCAGTGCAGATTCAGAAGCAAAGGGCTCTCCTTGAGCATCAGCTCTGTTTTCAGTGACAATATAGCTTTCATCCAGAAATACAGCACGACATCCTCTGTGTGATCATCTGTGTGACCGAGATGCCTCCAGGGTGAGCTGTGGCATTAGTAAACAGCACCCAGTAACCGCACTGGGTGGGCTGGGGACTGCCCAGGGCAGGCAGGAGGGCACTTGGCACCGCACAGGATCGAGCAGCCACTCCTGGTCAGAGCCCTGCTCCCTAGGCTTGGGCAGGAGTGACGGAGAGGCTGAGAGCTGTGATCTCTTTACGTGAGGGACTTTGGATTATCCAATGTGCAGAAGTTTGAGCTTCTTGGGGATCTCCAGTTTGGAATTCATGGCAATGTTTCAGCAGAGGAATGACAACGAGCACTCACGTACCCTGGAGGCACTCACACGCCACGAAGGCAATGCACAGGGCTTCTTATTTTTTTAAAAGCCACTTGTAGAAGGTCACAGACTTGAGGCACAAAGCATCAGATGACACCACCCAAGAATGCTGGGGTTTAAAAATACGGCACCTTGCAGTGCTGGCCTTCTGACCGACTGGGTCACCTCCCCTTTGGCACAGCCTGAGCAGCAGCTGGCCAGCCCTGCAGTGAGGACACAGCAGATGCTGCAGGGACCACCAGCCACGGACACTCCCAAACCCATCTACTGTCACTGGGGCTTCTATCTGTGCTAGTAGAGACACTGTAATTCCCCCCACCCTCCCCAAAGCAATTGCCAGCACAGGTTTTACAGCAAGTTGTAGCAGTGATAGGCAGCTCCACCCTGCTCCAAGACACATCCAGCAAGCTGTCCATCCGTCCTGCGGGGCTTGGGCAGGTCTCCGGTCCAGCTGGCACAGGGCAGTGGCTTAAGGGAACATTTTCTTCCTCTCCCTGCCCAGATGTCAGTTTGTTAATGAGAACCAAGATCCTAAAAACCCAACTGTCCTGCCTCAAGGAGTCACTCAGAAGAGAAAAGCCATGAGCATGGTCCCAGGAGAAGCAGAACTGTAGCTCTAGTAGGGTGAGAGTGCCTGATGCCCAGGGACAGGGCTCCTCACCTCCCACCTGCCAGCTCATTGTCCACGTGGCACACACATTTTTCCACGAGGGGAGGGATGCAGTGAAGGAAAGGGTCTGCCAGTTCAGTCTGCCTCTGCTCTGTATGGGGAGTCAGGCTTTGCTTATTTCCCCAACACCCTCACTAATGAGGGCTAATGCTTAATGAGCTCAATACACCAAGAGATGTGAAGCAGCACATCGTAAACTGAACCCAAGCCCAGAGGGCGCTGGGATCTCTGCTGATCATCCACACTCCTGCCGTCTCCACCAAGACCAGGCTCCGAGGCCAGGGCCCCATTCCAGGAATTTCATGGTGGCAGCAGTAGAGTCCCCAGCAAAGCCCCGGGTAGCAACACATGTGCTACCAGCACCTGTCCTGCCACCCATTCCTCCTGCCACCGGATCTCGCCTGGGTCCCAGCAGACGCTGCTCAGCTACACAGCACAGACAGGGCTGCAGAGCCACCACGCCAGCCAGGTCTGTGCCCATGAGCCTGCACAGGCAGAGCTGCCTCCTTCCCACAACCATGCACAACCATTCCCCAGCCAAACCCCCAGCCACGGAGCACCCTGTGGCACAGAATGGCAAGCGGGGGCTGTCAGGGAAGTGCTGGCACAATCCTGACCCCATGGCAGGTTTTGACCAGCATGGAAAGCCCTCAGTGACAGGAGTCCAGCTCGGCTTTAAAGCCACACTCACCCCGTTTCTTCTAGTGGGCCCTTGTCCAGGGGATGCAAACGGCAGGTGAGCAAACCCAAGCGGGGGATGTGTGGTGTCAAGAAGCTGAAGCCCTGTGCCAGGCTGGCAGAGAGCCGGTGGGACCCATGGCACCACCCCACAGCCCATTTGCTAAGGGCTGCCCCAAGCCTCCCCCGGCCCCAGGACTCTCACACAGCACCGCATCGGCTCTGCCGCAGCCGCGAGGCGCAGTGGGCACGGGGGGACACATGAGTCCCTTGTTTTGGGAATCGAGGGTCCCCAGGAAGGGGCCGGTGGGCAGGAGCCCAAACCCTCTCTGTGCACACAGCAGCAGTCATGAGGAACCTGTGCTGCTGCTCTTCCTGCCCCTGGGGAAGGTAGGGAAGTCCTGCCCATACTGCCAGGCAGCAGCTTGCCCTCTCCAGAAGGTCGTCAAGGAGAGGCTGAGCTCTGCACCATCCGTGCCACAGCAGCAGAGGACGTCCAGACAGCAGGCATCTCCATCAGCTCCTGCCAGCAGGACAGGCCACACGGACTCCCCTGCAGCCAGTGCCAGATGTCACATCTGATGAGTGGGACTGAGACTGGAGCACACGTCACCTCACCCAGTGCAGCAGAGCAGCTCTGCAGCTCCCGGGGCTCCGGGAGGTACGAGGACCACTTGGGTAGTGTGTGGGCCACAGCTCAGTGAGCACGTATCAGCCAAGAACTCCTCAGACAGCGAAAGATGCTACCACAAGGAGAGCAACAACTCATCCTGCTCATGCAGGTGTAGTAAAGCACCAGCTGCTCCATCCCCCTGACCCCAGGAGCTGCACCTGCAGTGGTGTCACCCAAAGTCACCTGGCAGCAGCAGCATCCCCAGCACAGGGACTGTCCACGGGACTCGGACCATGCACTGGGAGTGGGAGTGCAGCAGCACGGGGCAGCTCCGACACCATCAGCCAGGAGACAGGAGGGACCAGACTGATCTGCTGGCAGAACAGGGGAGGAAAAGCAACTGAAGACATCTTGAGATCTGCATTCCAGAGAGCATTTTTCAGGAGCAGCACTTACTGCAGGCCCCACTCCTGCTTCCATACACGTACTGTGGATCTCCAAACAACAATTCCTTCACTAAGGGGCTGGGGAGCCTGTTACTGCTGACTGCACACTGAAGCTTTTATCCCGGGCAGTTTTGGCTCTGCAGCCTTGAGTGTCTGTGTTAGAAAGGCCTTGTGAAGAGCAAGAACTGTGCAGGGCATCCAAGACCATGGATAACCCACAGAGGGGCAGCGATGGGAGCACTGGCCTGAACTGGCTGCCACAGCATCACTGTCACACAACAGGAACAGCCACTTGCACCCCTCTCCCTGCTTAATGTCACTCTTTCTGATAGTTTTTCTTAGGATTATGGCAGCACACACATTAATTTAGGGCACAAGTGTGACCCAGATGTGAATTAGCCAGTGCCACTAGGGCACAGGCTGCCTCCCTCTCCCTTCCCCTCCAGGGGGTGTGAACCCATTGCTGCTCTGCACCAGGGTTCAGGGTTTAGAGGACACACTGATATAGGGAATGACTGAGAATCCTCCATTTGCCCACTACTCCAGCTACTTCTAAGTGCACTGATGAGATTAGTGTTAATCTTCAAAGTGTTTAGGAAAGCTAGTTTAATTAGGCAGGACTTACTAGTTCTTCTCCAAGCTAGCAGTTTCTAGAATCTCCTGCAGAAGTACGTTCCACCAGCTAATTATGCACTGCATGAAATATCCCTCCTGTTTGCCATCACTTCACTTCATGCACTGCCACATCACTCAGAGGATGGCACACGCAGATGCTTTACCCAGCTCCTGTGCCACTGCAGGCGGCCGGGGAATCACAGCACACCTCCTCAAAGTCACACCCAGGCAGGAACCATATGGCTGGAAACCAGGCAGCACCGCCTGGTAAACGGAGCCTATTCTCATCTATGGCAAAGCACAACAGCTCAAGCTTGCTGTTTTGGGATATGCTGACCACCAAAGCACAAAATTAGGTCATTCCCAAGCATTGGCTCACGTGCCAAAGGAGACACATGGCTAGCTTTCAGTGTACAGGCAGTCAGCTGCACCTTGAGCACAGAAGTTCAACAACCCGACCGCCTCCCCTCTCAGAAGTGGGAATTTGTCCAGCACGGCACAAACAGCACCGTTATCTGCAGGACCCCCCCACAGACACACACACACACCCCCCCCAGCTCAGTGACTATCCTCCAAGCCCACCAGCACCCATCTCGCTTTTTGTCCAGGACCTTTTTACAGCTGCAGGAACATGAAGAGCTCCAGTACAGCAGAATCACACCTAAAGCTTTTGGCCAACCAAGCCCACCAACACTTGTTCAGTCCATGGCACTCGGGGAACAGCAGGAAGATTCTACAAAACCAGCGCAGTTGCTGAGGCAGTACTGGCACATTCCCCCCAGTGGAGAGCCATGGCAGCAGTGTGGATGGGTCACCATCATTTCAAGTGTACCACTGAAACACTGTTCACAGAAGAGCTGGCCAAGAGGGTGCTGAAAATGCTGGTGGCAGGCAGCAGCTTGTCAACACAGACTGCGATAACAAGAACAGGGCTGCACTGGTGCCAGCAACAGCCAAGTTCCCCCTGGTATAAACAGGGCTCCTAGGGGACTGCTTCATTCCCAAGAACAGAAGCAGTGAGCAATTCTCTAGTCTGCCTACAAGATCTAGAAATTGCCACCATTGCAGCTGAAAAACCTCAAGGCAAGAGAATTAATTTCTCCATCACTTTATTCAGCAACAAGATCTTCACCAGGGTTTTTGGTTACTGCATCCCAAATTCTACACAATCCAGACAGGGAATTGCTGGCATCTGCTATTTGCACTTGCTCACAGGATGAGATTCCAGCTGTTTTAGACAAGGGCATTCAGTGATGCCACCAGGAACAGCAGAGGTGGTTTTGCCAGAACATTATGAAAACCCTCCCCACACCCAGATGACTGGAAATTCTTTGGAAGCTAAAAACAAACCCCACCCTGTACCCACAGGGCCAGAGAAAGCACGTGTCAGCACATGGAGACAACAATGCAACACAGCCTCTGCGCAAGGGAGATGAGGAAGGCATCAGGCTGAACATCCATCTCCCAGCCTATGAAAATAATCTAACCCTTAGCCCAGACTGTCTTCCTACTTGGACATTTGCTGTCAGGCAGCCAGCACCCAAGATTTACATCTTCACAGCTACAATCATCAAGAGGTTTTAATAGTTAGATTCAATTGAAGCTATTTCCTCCCTTAAGTATGTACAAACAGAGATGTGGCAACGTTATGCTAATGCTGAAGAATCAAAGTCAAAATTGCTGGGAAACTTCTGTTCGCTGAGGCACAGGACAGGCTTTGCCTGTTAGAGAAAGCTATTCCATATTCTAAGTCACATTTTAGCATAGCATTAGTTATAAGATTAAAAAAATAATCACATGAGCACACATTGAAAAGGCTGTAGCAGGCTGCTCCTTCTCTCCATCAGCATCAAACCCCCCCAGTGGTTACCTGCTGCGCCAACCACAGCAGGCACCACTGTGAACCTCTCCCCATCTGAAAAGGCAAGGTAAGTCCTCAGAGTCAGAGCAGACAAGCAAAGTTTTCAACCTTCTAATCCTTTTGGGTAGGGTTCTACAAAGCTTTCCAAAGCACAGCTGTTACCATCACTTGGATTTCTGAACTAACCTGTGTGTCCCGAAGCCAAGCTGACCCTCTTCCTTCCCACAGGCTGAGCAGAGCTGCACGTACAGACACAGTGGCAAATGTCCCCAGTGATGCTGCTCCCGCTGTTCTCCCAGAGGCCAAGAGTCCCCAGCTTTGATTTCTTAAGAATTTCAAGTATCACAAGCACTTCCAGAACAATGGTCCCTTCTCCCAGACTCCCAGGGGAGGGGGTATGCAGAGCAAACCTGGCACTTTCTGGAATACTTCCTTTTGGGAATCAAGCAGGCCATTTGACAAAGCAGCCACTATGCAGGCTCCAGCTCCGAAATGAAAGAGCACAACAAATCCCAAGCGTGAACTGAGAGTCTTCTCCAAGCACAGCTGAGGCTCTAATATCTGGGACCCAAACAGCTTCAAACCACCAAGTCCTCATCTTTGCAGCTCAGTTGCTTTTGCTGGAGGCTCCAAAACCCCAAGTTCCTGGTTCACAGCCCTGAAGAGTGCCTGGAATCTTTCAAGTTAAGAGCCCAGACTACCACTTTTCAACCACAAATATGGGGAGCAGAAGGTCTGGATTCATGTGTGCAGTACCTGTTTGCCTCCACCCACGTTCAGCTGGTCCTTCAGCTTGCAGAACCTGCCATAGAGGCACTTTGAAGATCTGAGGCTATTAACCAGAAAAGGGACACGGGGAGAGGCTATCAAAGAGCCTTGCCACATGCACTTAACAGATTCAGTTTCCAGGCAACACAACTGAAGGCATTGTCTTAGCTATGCTTTCTCCTGCTGTTTTGTCTGCTGTGGCACTTTCAGGACCTACTCCTTTCTGTCCTGCTGTCTTGAACTCAGTACTTGACATGACTCCTCCCTGGCCTTCCAGGGAGGGTTAACAGTACAACCCAGTCTCCAGCCGCAGTGTTCAGTGCCACCCGAGCATCCCCTGCTGCTTTCAGGAACATGCTCAACTGCAGAACTGACTACTTTTATTTTCCTGCCTTGAAAGCTGTGTGCCAGAAGACTCCTTGGCTTAATTTCCCACCTTGCTTCTATTTATTCCTTGTTTTCAAATGAGTGATCTCTCCCTTCACTCCTTTCAACTTACCAGCTGTATAGCTCCAGCTACAAAACAAACCATCCAAACCCAGCTCAGAAGTCCTGGCGTTGTTCTGCAGGGTATTCCGTCTGTAAGCACTAAATACCAAACAAGCAGAAGCAGCAGAGCTTTGGGCACTGTCACTTGTGCTTTTCCTGCTCTGCTGCACGGCACTACATGGAAGAGGTCAGTTTGGCAGCGTGGGAAGTAAGCACCAACCACTCATCTAGAGTGGCTTGAGGAAGGTGATGACAATTACCTCTCTGAAGTTATTCCAGTAAGAGACAGTTCACCAGGGGTGGTGTTGAAGAAGCCACTCCTTGCTGAAGCACAGCTACCTGACCTTCCTGAAAACAGTGTCCACTTCATCTCCCAGAGCTGGATGAGCCCCCAGGAGCCTGTTGAAGGACACACCACCCCAGCCATTCCTCAGTCCAAAGAGTTGCCAACACGTGCCATGGGCACGCTTTCTGTTGTGGCTTGTTCAGCAGCAGAGAATGGCCTTGAGAGAAGCCTATCCACAACACTGCCTTCTCCTGTGGATCTCCAGCTCTCCCCCCCAGCAGGTATCATGGTCTCACAGGGCTGTGTGCTCACAGCAGGCAGCACACACACCAGTGGGGTTCCTGACTGCAAAGCCCCTGCTCCAAATGAGCACAGAAACCTTTTGTCAGCTTTAGAGCAACCCAAACAGTAACCAGAGTGGTGCCACTGAAAAAACGCAGGATTTGCTGGTCTTAGTTTGACAGAAAACATTGATCAAGTACCCAAATGAATGTATCAGCTGCAGGGGACACAGCCCTGCTTCTCCTGTCAGAACCTTCTACCAGCTACAGTCCTGAAAAGGAAATTATGGGGCTTTTTGCTAGAGGTCTTCAGAGTCACAATCCTACCTACCAATCCTCTGGAGAACACGATCAGAGGTTTCAGCAAGCAGGGAGGTGTTGAGACTGCTGCTAACCATGCCCATACCCATCTCTTCCCTTTTCTCCCCACCCCTACCTGAAGTCCGAGCGCTCGGGCTGGTGTTACAGCACAGGGGTGAAAACAGCTCTACAGACCAAGAAGTTCTTTCTGCAAGGGCAGGATGGAACAAACTGCTCCTTGCAGAGACTTCTTAACACAACTAAGGTCGAAATGGTTTTGGGAAGAACCAGCTTGGACTTTCCAAACAGCTCCTGGGAGTACGGAGCCGGCCCCCCAGCAGTGTCTGGAGGTGGCCTGACCTCGCTCCCACACACACCAAGGCACAGACGCTGTCATCAGCTCAATGAAAAATCCCACCTCTACGTTTCTCTGCAAATCCCAGCCAAACCAGACACTTTGAAGATTACCCAAGGCTGGAGTTATTTCTCCACTTGGCCATATCCCCACACTTGGCAAGGGAACAATTTTAGACTTGGAATGAATTACTGCATTCGAGCAGCCACTCCTTGTCATGCCAGTTGTCCAACACCAAGACCGGCTGCGGGATGGAATTCCCAGTAACCACAGCTCACCCTTCAAGTGGAATGCCAGTCTTGTGAGGCAGTGCTTCCAAGGCAGTCACCAGCTTGGCCCTGCCGTGTTTAGCTCCAAGGGATTGCTGAGGACAGCTACGCTGCCCACTCGGTACAGACCGACACTGCGCCAGCTACGCAGGGGTTGGTCCTGACAGTGCTTTCACCTTAAGTGGCCTTGCAAAACAAGGACCACCAGACAAAAATAACCAAGCTGTGATCACATAGTAACAAACCTAGAGCAGGATTTAGTTGGTGGGGCACAGTAAGTTGGGGGTCAAGGAGCCCTTTTGCAGCAGCAGGTCTCCAGCTGTCTGCTCCAGGGGTTCATTTGCCAGAAGGAGCCTCCATCAGTTAGAGAAGTATGGCAAGATTCACCAGGAAACAGTGCCTCAAAGAGAGGGACACAGCTTGGAGGGGACTGTTCTGCCCTTGTCACTTCAGCCTGAACCACAGAACTGCACCCAAGCACTGCACCACAGTGGTCCCAGCATCACCCGTAAGGGCACAGTGCACGTGGGGTCACTCCTGATGTCTGAGATACCAGACCAGGGAACAAACCAATCCAATCCCTTCTTCTGAATTTTCCTAGAAAGCATTTTCAAGAAAATATTCAAGTTGTCTGTGTACCAGAGCCACACTTTCAGAGGAAGAGATACACAGTCAAGCTTCTTGGATATAGGCAGTGGCAGAAAAGTCAAGACAAATGTACTAGATCCTGGCTGAAGGTCCTTCATAATCACAGTAAGCAACTGAACACCACAAAGGCCCATCCCTCAGAAGGCAGGTGCTCTGAAGTCTCAGCCAGGGTTTAGCTGAAGCAGTGGATTGGGGTGACTCTACCAGAGGTTTCCTCTGCCTGGCTTCTGGCAGCCAGGCAGGAGAGACACTGAGCTTGCTGTCAGCAGAACAATCCAGCAGGGAGAAGTGCTGTCAAGCAGCTGAAAAAAGGGAGCGCTGAAACTGCTCCCATTACAGCACAGGTTGATGGAGATCTGTAGTGTACACCGCAGGAATTCATTTTCCTCCTCAGTATCCCTGAAGAAATGACTGTTCTCAGCTCTGCCACTACAGGACAGCAAGAGAGAAATCTCCTTTATCCCCTGGCAGCCTTTCAAAGGCCAAAACCAGCCAGAAGTGCTTTTCAAGACTAATGCTCCTGTGGCAAGCGAAGAGGTGGGACAACACCAAACAAGTGCCTTTGATGTTCAAGTGTCTGGTTTGTACTGTCTTCCAATCACACAAACCTGGTGAAGAGCTGGAAGCTCCCCTGCTTGCTCCAGCTCCAACTGTGTGTTAGCTCCAGTCAGGGGGGGCTGGTACAGTCCCAGAAATGAGTGGGGCCCAGGTGGGTACTGACTCGCAGTGACCCACACGTGGGGCTGCCCCAGGGCCCACTCCCCCACACCCTGCCCACAGGGCTGCACCAGGATGAGCCTCCTTCCATCCAGGGACACAGCCAAGAGCAGCTGGGACAGCCCTTCCTACACAGGGGACCACTCCCCACTTGTTAGGGCTCGTGTCCTCAGCACAACCATCAGACCAGGGATGAATCTGCTCTCCAGGCAGGGATGTAAAGCTGCTCTGTTTCTATTACTGTCCCAGACACCCAGGAGACACAAGATGCCTGTGAGATGAGTGGACAAGCTTCATACCAACAAGCCAGAGTGCCGAGATGGTGAAATAACGTTGCATTAAAGCAGTGATAAGAAAGAAGTTCAACTCCCTTCAGCAACAGATTCACTTCTATTTTTCAATCTGTAACCAAGATGCACAGCAGGGCTGAGGAAACAAAACAGTAACAACTTATTTTGGATACTATTTACAAAAACAGATGCCCGGCCAGTTATCCAACCGTGGGAACACTGATGAGTAGGCTTGGAGAGGGAGCAGCAGAGCTGGCAGGGCTGTTTGACTGCAAGCTCTGAGCTGCTTGCATCATCCCCATCAGTAAATTTCCACGAGTCTGCAACATCAGCAGCTCATGCTGCAAGACACCCGAAAGAATCTGAAGTGTCACCTCCCTGGGGTACCACACGGCTGTCCCCTCCTGCTCTGGCCACCAACAGGCACAACCATGAGGACAGTTAGAGGAGGTATTTCTTGTCAATTAATGTAATTAAGTTAGCTGTAGAGAACTGACACAACTGCTATGGAGCCTGGTGCAGGGATACTTTATCCTTGGGGAAAGGGTGTAACAACCAAAGTGAGTCACCTTGCACACAGAGCAGGCCACAGAGCTACACAGAGCTTGGACACAATGCATGCCAGGACAGCCCGATCCCAGCATGACCTGTCCCCCCAGCAGGCTACACACCAGGGAGTCAGCACTTTGAGTGCTTTAAAAAGCTGCACACAGCTCACTCTGGCACCAAAAAGCATGGCACGAGAACAAGGAGTGTGAGCAACACTAAGGCAGGGCCTCGTGCGCCAATTAATGCAGCATTAGTGGGTATGAGGTCCACGGACAGGCAGCCACGCTGCAATCTGTGAGACCAAAGGGAACGCCAGATCCCGAAGCACCGCGTGCCGAGTGGGTGCACACAGCCACGCCACAGCAGTGGGGTCTGAGGTTTATTAGCATTGAAGCAGAGGACAGAAAATCCACATAATTTGTGATTTCTCTAGGTCAGAAAACCAAACGTGTGGCAATTTGCAGTACAAATATGAGTGTTGTGTTAATTTAATTTACCTCCCTTCCTGAGAACCCAGATCGTACCTGACTGAAACACTGCACACCCTCCCAAAACACTGTTGAAGAAGACATGTCTCAGGACAGCAGCCTCTGCCCCAGGACTATTCCGTCTGAGTGACAGCTTTAGATGTGCTCCCTGCTCAGAATTAAGGGAGAGTGCTCCTATGCTGTGGCAGTGCAGAAGGGAACGCCCCCATACCCAGTGCGGGTGTTTCAAATAAGCTGCTAAATTTTGCCCAGAAGCATCACTGCACTCAAGCTGTGCAGGTGCGTATGCACACACAGAGCTTCAGGGATGCACTGGGAAGTGCAGTACCACCCTCGAATTTATTGTCCCAAGGACTCCACTCTGATCTTTCTCCGCTCGCCTCTGCAGAGATCTGAAAGTTCGAGCATGGTTTCAGGGAAATGTTAACACAGCATCAACTCACACCAGCCTCCTGTTACCAGATCGCTACTTTTTCCATCAGGAAGTTACATTCTAGGATGTTCTGTCCTTCACCTGCCCAGCCAGGTCACAGCAGCAGCCCTCCTCATTACTACATGCAGCACTCTGAACACAGAAAAAAGCACAGCAGCATTTAGAGCTGGAGATGGGTCCCAGGAAGCAAATGACCTTGCAGTTCCCAAGTCCAGGGCGTCGTCAGAGAATGTCCTTGGGAACTTGAGGAGAGAAGGGCTTTATGGTTTAGTTCAGCAGCCCCTGCCAGGATGTCTTGCACATTAGATGCAGAAGCTTCAAAACATGTAAGCTATTTAAGGTTCCCTTTAGATTTCATGTACACAGTGCACAGCCCACGTGCTGGCATCAGAACAGCCGTTGGTTTCCATTAGGCTGTGTGTGAGAGCAAGATGGTGCAAGGAACACTGGTGTGGCACAACAACTGCTCCTGAGGTTCTCAAGCTGTCAGTCTGGTTGTGGTAGGTCAGCCTCCACCCTGCAATGTCCCCCTGTCCTTTTGAGTGCTCAGCCCCTTAACAGACAAAGCTTGACCTGTTGGCTCTCCGAAGGTACCAGGGAATGACAAATTGAACCCAAGAGCAAAACAGAAGGCAGGACCCGAACCTCTGCAGGGAGGTTATGCTTCAACCAATCCCCAAACCACAACTAAGCACAAGTTTCCCACACTGAAAGGGCCCAGCTGTCCCCCGCCCCATCCTGGCTCCTCACTGCCAGCGAGTGCTCAGACAGCTCTATGCAGCCCAACAAGGTGAGCAAAAGGCACTTGCTGCCTCTCATGGCAAGAAATACAACCACATCCTCAACACCACCACTTAAGCACCTGCACTCCAAGGAGCATGTGCAGAGCTGGAATCAATGCCCCTGAACTCGGTAATTTCCAGTATTTCTGAGAGCAGGGGCCCAGTTTTTCATGCCCTGGTACCTAACGGGTGATGCAGCACCGACTCAGGTTGTGATTGAGCATTTATCAATACCAGCAAATCAGGCCTCCTCACTAAGGAAACCCACTTGCTTGGTGTATCAGAGAGACTTCGCCAGAAAGCCAGCTAAGAATGTACTCATAAATGTCACATAAAAGGAAAAGGGAACTATTTTCTTTAGTTTTTAAATACCAGAACATGCAGAAACTGTGTAGAGTTGCCCCCCCCACAAGTTCCACTGCAGAACATGTGAAGTTCCCCCTTCAGCAGGCACTGTCGGACTGCTTCCTTCCAACAGTTATGATGGTAGCTGTATGAAAACCCTAGCTCTGATGTTCACCACTTGGAGATGCAGAAAAACAGCAACCAAAGGATCAGCCCACAGAGCTGAGAACTGCAGCCAGTGCTTCCCAGCAACGGACACTGCACTGGCAGCCTACCGACCCTGCTCCCTGGACCTCAGCACATCACACGAGACAAACCCTGAGCCAATGCAGCCATGAGCAGCCATGCTCAATCAAGAGCAGTGCTGACTGAGTTTGTCATGAATCAGCTGTGGGATGGATGAACAGGCTCAGAGGATCTCAGTACAAGAGGCCAATTTGAACAGCATCCACTGCCACTTCCAGTAAGAGAGGCCATTAGTAACCTGTAACCAACCTTGTGGAGAGAGCAGGAAGAATACATGGCCATAGGTCTGCCCATGTCACGGGTGTTTCCTAAACCAGCACAGACCAGCTGCCTCCTGCATGCATTCACTCTCCATGAAAACCTCAAACGACGTGGACAACCTGGGCAAGGGCTTAAGCACAAGCTGTGGCTTCTGGAGACACTTCCTGCAGGTTGCACTGTCCCTGTGGCCAGCTGCACAGCTTTGAAAACCGTGTGCAAGCTTCTTGCAATCCTGCAAACAGGATTAAGCACCAGCCAGTCTGAACACCGCTGAAGTTAAACTGACAGCTCAGCTTCCAGCAACAGACCAGACCAAAGAATGCCTCTGACAGCGTCACCCAGCTATGCTTCCCTTCTGCCTTCCAAGCTTCTCAGTGTTACCCAAACCACAGTGCAGCAAGTCTGCCTAAAACACAAACACCACTGACACAGAAGTGATTCATGTCCTTGAAGTGTGTCACTACTGTCTAGACAAGGAGATCTTCAAGACTGAAAGCAGCCAAGTGCCACCCTTGTCCACTTTGTGTTTGCCCTGCATATGACACCACATCAGTGAGCAGTGCTCAGGGGGGATGCTAGGAGCCCAGGCAAGTGCAGACCTTGGTTCACCGAGGTATTCTCCTTATACTGAGAGGTTACAAAAGAATGGATGAGTCTTAAAGAACAAACGCATTTTTCTTTCAAGCAAAGGGAAGGATGCTGTTATCTTCTGTCACTGGCCAGCAGTCACTAAGAGGTGAAGAGACACCAAGAAAAAAGTCCTCCTGACCATTCTGAAGCATGGCAGCTTATGCAGACAGGAACCCGAGGCTTCCAGACGTTCCTAAGTAACTTCACTTTTAGTCACCCACATAGGAGCACCTGCCAGCTCCGCATCATCTGTTTTCTCTAGAACAGCTTGCTCTGAGCACAAACCTGTGTTGTGTTAACCTCCACCTCTGGGTGATGTTCACAAGGGCTCTGTTTACCTTCGAACACACACACACTGCCACTGCTGCTACAGGATCGGGCAGCTCTGGTTTTGAAGTCTTTATCAGAGATCACACAAGACAACTCGATTGTCATCTCCAGGTCCTGGCTTGCAGTATGCATTCTGTTGGCTTAATCTGAATAAGCACGTGGTGTCACAACCTTACCCAACTGCTGCTGGAAGAATGCCTGAAGCCTCAGTGCTGGAAAGATAACCAAACCTGCAGCAATTTTCACTACCTTATCTTTCAGGCAGAAATGCCATTTCCCCTAGTACCTCAGATATATTTTGCAGAGTTATTCTGCAAAAATTGTCAGTGTTCACTCACCCTTCACTTGTAAGTTTTGATCCTGCTTCCATCCTGTAGGTGACCATCTTCTACAAAGGTGTCTTTTAAAACTTCTCTGAATGACAGCTATGCACCCTTATGTCTAAATTCCAGAGAACTCGGTGGAAGAACACATTAATTAGCAGGATAACAGGTTTTACGTTTCTGTTCCCATCCTCAAGTACTCAGCCTACCTTGGCAAGCACCTCAGTCCTTCCTTCTGCAAGAGCAGCAACACAGATGCCAGCCAGACGAGTCTGAGGGATTCAGGAGCCCTGCAGCTGCTGAGGGGGTCTGGCACGGCTGCAGAGGGTATCATGCAATGCAAGATTAGAGCATCTCAAGTCCAAGGTGGTCAATGCAGCCCTGCCAGTGGAAGCAGGAACAAGGAAACCTGGTGCACTGGCATTTGCATAGCTGCATCAGAAGCATGAGGTCTCAATCTCTCCTGTGACCTCTTGCTCCCCAAAGCAGCACAACACTGACCTGATTTTCATTTGGCTTTGTTGCAGCTGCTATGGAAGAACCAAGCAGAAAGCGAACACCCAGAGATTTGTTGCTCTTGAAAGCTGCTCTTATTCAGCCCATTGCAGAGCTGGATGACCCCATTCCTCACCAGCGAGTCACCTGCTAGAAGCAATGTGGGAAGGAGAAGAGCTTTCAGGCTCCCCCACAGAGGACCATTAATTCAGTCAGGTTCTTCATATTTTTGAAAGATGGGGGTACAAGAGCAGCTTACGCAGCAGCCTCTAACATACTCACTATATAGAATCATAAAATCAAAGTTAGAAGAGATCTTAAAGATCATCTAGTCCAACTGCCATATAGAATGGATTATTCAGAACCTAGCAGTGGAGATTATCATTGGTCAGATTATCTGATGGATACCTGACATCCAAGTCTGTCAAAAGTCATTGCTGGCGTAAGAACAGAGCAACTGAGAGTATCAGATGATGGACTCATCCACAGAATTACCCCCAGTTAATCCCCGAGGGCACAAGCAGCTTTGGGGGGAAGGAACTCCATGCAGAGTCTTATTCTGAAGTAAGAAGCCACTTGCTCATGTAGTAAAGGAATTTGTTGGGGTTAACTGTGTTTAGACACAAGACATGAGCAAGGACAGGACTAGTTTCCCTCTAGGAAGCAATCTATTCATAGACTTTAATGGAAATCTCCAATAGTTCAGATTTAGCTGTTGTGCTGTACTGAGGGAAACTTCATCTCACCCTTCCCATAGGTGAGGTGGCTTTCTACACACACTGAGAATTGGAAGCATGCTAAAAATACAGCTAAACTTACAAACCATGCGTGATTTGTAGATGATCTTTTAACTCTTCTCCTGAATGACACCTGTCTGCAAACTGCAGTCCTGAACAGTTTCCATCTCAAACCTTTACACAATCGTTTTCTGATAAAATAGAAAAAGGAGCTTGTAAGCAGAACTGCTGGAAAACAGTTTTGATTCGTTCAGGAAAACAGCCAGTTAACTTGTTTCAGCTTCCTTATTACATGAAATTTTATCCTGTTTGTCTGAACACAAAGCTGCTTAAAACAAGCAAAGCACAAGGGAGAAGATGTACTACTGTGCTTGCCAAGCAAGTGCCAGCCGTGGTACATTACAGCTGAGAGCAGACAAAACCGTGCAGGTGCAGTGCACGGGCTCCCTGCTGAGCCGCAGGGGCCAGCACCCAGCACAGCACCCCGATCTCACCCCAGAGCTCCAGATGCACTCCACGCACAATCTGTGTGCCCCCTCCCTAATATCAGACCAATACAAACAGAGAACTTACAGATAACATGCTTTTGTGATAAAAACCAGGCCCCTTTATCAAAAATGACAAGCAATTGGAAAGCATTAGCTACCTGCTTACCAAGTCAGTCACTGAAGAGCATCCTGCCTCTCACCAGTCAGTAGAAGACTGTTTGAGTAGGCTGTTACAGCTCTAGACAGCACCAAGCACACTGTGCCGTGCTCAGAACCCTTGCACGGATAAAGCTGAGAGCAAAGGCATGGAAGGGACAGCACAGAGCAGAACACATCCTCACAGTCTCTGCGGGGACGAGCCACAGAGCTCCATGAAATAAGAAGAAAGTCCTTCACATTTTGGCAAAGAGCAGAACTGGGTATGAAAGAAGCCCAGTTCTCTGCTACGTTACCACCTCCACTGAGCTCACACCTGAGGGCATGAGTCAAATCCTGTTGGTTTTCATGACCTCATTGCAGCAGCACCATTACCCCGTATGCTCTCACAGTGGTCACAGCTGTCCCAGAAGTGCTGGAAAGGCAAGAGAGCCAAACAGGCTCCTCAAAGTGCCCCACTGGTGATACACCCGCCAGCTTCTCTGACGGAGCTCAGCACACCCGTTACCCTGCCGCAGGGCACACCCAGCCCGTCACACTGGGATGGAACAAGACGAGCAGGTACCTGGGCTTTGGTGCCACAGATGTTCGCCAGCAGGGCTCACAGGAAGCAGCACAGCAATAGCCAGAGATTTTGGGCTTCCTGCCATTTATTTATTTAAGTGAGCTCACCAACAGGCACAGAGATGGAGACGGCCCTGAGAAAGCAGTTACACTACACCTCTTCCACCATCACTACGGAGCAGCGGTCTTGGAATGGCATCTGTGACCCAGGCTCATTGAAAGGCCCTGCATCTCCCCTGAAACCTGCCAAGCTCTTCTGCTTTCTCTTCCCAACTATCGATTACCTTGGTGGGTGGGGCAAGGGGGAACATTAACAACTGCCTCCCAGCCACTCTTCAGCAATGCCACAGCTTGGGACATCACGACTGTCTCCATGGTGACACAGCAACACAACTGAATCTGAACAGGAGGCCAATTGGAACAAGAAAGTGCTTTTGTGGTTGGAATCATAGTAACTGATGGAAATAAGGGAAGCTGCTAGAGAAGTACATTGTGCCAACTATAGAAACCTTGCTTTTAAGTTTGCCAGGTGAACCCACACACCCTGATCATGGCTAAGCATAAAAAAGCTTTTCTAGACTGGAAAACCCACGATATCATGAGCTTCTTCCCCAGCTCTAAAGAACACCGAGCACAGCCGCAATCAGACAGAATTTTTCCTCTCCCCTCACATCAAGTTCTTTCCACTGCAGCCTGCCTGCTTAGGAGGCTTCTCTGCCCATCACACTCAAGCAAAGCCTCCCAAGTGCTTTCCAACTTGCTCCAGTTAGCATGCATGTGTGTGGGGAAGACACTAAAGAAACCAACTCAAGGCTGCCAGCCAAGTCCCCACCTTCAAGGATGAAGCACAATCGGGATTTGAAACAGACGATATAAACAAGATCCAGACCCTCCAGGTATCTGCACTGTGCTGTTCTCAACCTCCAAATCAGCGAGACACAAACAGTAGCAGTCTCTGCTGGTGTAAGCCGAGTTGTTACAGTGCTGCTGTGGGCACGTTAAACCAAATCTGGCTCCTTGACTCCCTACAGTGCCTGTTAATCCGGAGCACTTGCTGCAGTCCCAGAGATAAGACAGCTCCCGTATCGCTCCAGTGTCAGGGGCAACACCAAGCTGGGAGGAAGGCCCCCGGGCAGAGCAGATGCTCAGGGTGTACCACAACCAGGCTTTCAGCCTCAGGCACCTCTACTTTGTCTGTAGATTCAGCCCATTAAATACTAGCTACGTTCAGGGGTACACTTGCAGCATTTTTCTTTGCTTGAGCAGCCCATGAGTAAGCGCAGGGTACACTTCCCAAGGGAGCAGGCATGCAGGTGTAAGGTGCAGCATGAAGCCTGGCCACCCGGGGTGAGGAGCACTGCACCCCACGAGCACAGGCACCGAACACACTCTGACTGGGGGTTAAACCTGAGCTTCCCAGAGCCGCAGCAAGCAGGGCTGTTCTGTTCCTCAGCTGCGTCCTGCTGGGACGAGAGGCACGTCACTCCTGGCCGGGGAAACGGAGCACACAGATCCCTGGGTCTGGCAAGATCATGGCGTGTGGGGGCCGGGCAGGTTAGCAGCTGCCCTGTGATAAGGGGCACAGCTTTAAAACAGTGGTGCTGGAAAGCATCACGGTGTAAGAATTAGCACAGAATAGATTTACCAGGGACCAACAACTGCAGCAGCAGCAGTTCTCAGTCATGATCCACCCAAGTGAGACTCTTTGTACACAACACATTTACTAGCTCCTTACTCAGCCTGGTAAAGTTATTTTGCATGCAACTGCGAGACTTAAGGCATTAACAGGGACTGGGGTTCCTGCTGGGACTCACCTGGCCATTAAGCCGAGCTGTCCATCCTGTGGCACACTTCTGAGACACAGGACCACGGGACTTGCTCGGGCCACTGTCACTGGTGAGCAGGGCTGGTTCAGAGGGCTCGTGCACACCGTCCTGCAGGACAGCACCCGAGAGGCTCTGGTTATCACAGCCTAGAGCTGTGCCCTCCAAAAGAGTTTAGTTTCATTCTTTAGTGTATTCTGGCCTCCATGCTCCTGGTGCATGAGCTCCTTCATCCAGAGCTGCAGGCACACTCACCTGCTGCCTGGACACGGAGCAGCACCCATGTCCAGCACCCATGCCCAATGCATGCCCACCAACAGCCAGGAGAGCGCAGAGAACGGGGTTTTCTGTATGAACCGGGCTGAGCAGTGCTACAAGAACATCAGCTCCAGGGGGAAAGCAACCTGAGCAAGGCAGAAGTAACAACTTGGGAAAGAACCAGCCTTTAAAGGTATTTTTAGAGCTGCCTCCCCCAGCACCCAGGACGTTCAGAGGACTTGAAAGAAACAAATCAAAGGTAAGGGCAGAGCCAGGAGCAGGCAGTGCCCCGGAGCGCTCGGCTGTCACTGCAGCCGGGCTGGCCCAGTTCTGTCCCTCCATTCGGGGCGGCCCCACCAGCCCCAGTCCCGGAGCCGCAAGGCCGCTGGGGGTAACGGGGCCG
>VZRW01003557.1:228526-284625 GCA_013398125.1 Aegotheles bennettii
CACAGCCCCATCACTGCCCCGTCACTGCCCCATCACTGCCCCGTCACTGCCCCGTCACAGCCCCATCACAGCTCCGACACATCCTCGCTGTCACCCTGCCGCCAGCAGCCCCTGGTCGCTGGCTGGGGACACAGTGACCGGGCACGTCCCAGGCGGTACCAGGGACCTCCGTGTCCCGCTCCTGCACCGCAGCTCCTGAGCGGCGGCCCCGTGCGTGGCAGGGCCGGCACCGCCAAACGCGGCTGAACAAAGCCGGCGCCCCTGCACCGCCCTGCGAGCTTTGTCTGCTCGGCACGGCCCTCTGGAGCAAAGCCTTCCCACCCCCCGCTCCTGCCCCGCACCCTCGCCGGCGGGACCCGGGGGCTGGGGGTGCTGCGGGGGGGGCCGTCACGCACCTGCTGTGGGACTGCGAGCGGGAGGGGGGCTCCGGTGCGGAGACAGACGGATGGGAAAGGAACCGGTGGGGAAGGGGGTGTTCCCTGGGCGGGTGTTTCTGCTGGGTACAGATTCACCGGCCGGGCGCCGGCAGAGGGGACTGTGCCCCGCTTTGCCAGGCGGTGGCTGTGCCTGGTGTCCGTGGTTCTTAGGCTGCCTGAGCAGGAATGACAGCACAGGGACATGCGGGGCTGCTGCTCACGGCTGCAGCGAGAGCCTGCCCGGGCAGAGCCACGCCGGGCTGGGCACTCTGGGCACCGGTGTGCTGGGTGCCAGAGCAGTGTCTGGCTCCATCCCTCCCACCCCTTGCTGAGAGTCCAGAGCTGAGCGTGAGGCTCTCCCAGCCTGCAGGGCAGGGGGAGACCTCTGTGAGGCCCGAGCTGGTGTGAGACAGGGGCAGCAGGTGCCCATGAGCCCAGCGTGGTGTGGGCACTGCCTAATGGTGCTGCCCTGGCCTTGAGCAGGGCTTGTGGCTTTGCAGGTACCGGTGTGGCCACACAGCTCCCGCCAGGAGCACGTGTGCCTCCCGAGCTCCTCACTGCTACCCTCAGTCCTTGGGTGCTCCGGTTTGTTCACGGCTCACTGGGCTGACAGCTCCCGGCTGGAGAAGGGCTGGTCTGCAGCAAGGGGAGACCAAAGTGCCTCGGGGGGGACACCGCACTGAGCACACGCTGCCAGCTCTGGCGGGCAGGGCTGAGCCACCGCAGGGCTGAGCCACCGCTGCCCTCGTCTCATCTCTATGGATGTGCTGCTGCTGCTCTTGAAGCAGAGCAACAAAATGGGGCCAAAGGAGGAGCTCACCAGAGTCAGCCCTGAGGCTTGACACCCGTGGCCCAGAGCCCCTCCGTTGCCCACTAAAGAAAACAGGAAAACTTGTTCTCAATTCAACTGCTTCCAGGCTTGGGAGCAGCTCTGGACTAAGAGCCCCTCATCCTTTGCGAAACTCTGAGCCAATCTCTCCCTAAATCCTCAGGAATACCCACATTGTGGCTCAGTAAATGGAAAAAGCAATGAAAAAGCATGAAGGAGAGGAAAAGCAACCCAGAAGAGAAACACGCACAAAGAATTCCTCATCTGGCTGCACTGTCTGAAATGCTGCAGATGCTCAGGCCTGGGCACGTGGCCTCATCCAGCCCCACTGTCCCAGCACCGTGTGTATCTTAGCTGAGACCATCATCGGTTGCTGCTGGGCTGCTCCAGTGATGGCACAAGCTCCATGGCCATGGTGGGGGACACAGAGATGTGCTGAGCATTGCTAACAGCCTGGTGCCAAGGCAGCTCCGTGCTCACCTGGTTCACATGGGTGACAGCAGGGCCTGTGTGCCAGGATGCTACCAGGCTCCCTCAGCCTAAGAAGAGACCTTAGGTGCCTGTTGCACCCAGCACATTGCTCCAACCAGTGCAGCCTCATGGGCAGAGCACTACACCATGTGTGGGCTCCCTGCTACTGCTCTCCCAGAGGCTCTGAGCAAGCTGAGGCACACCTTGGTGCTTCGGTTTCTCCTTCTCTCCCACGAGGACAGCACTGCTGACTCCCTCTCCTGCCATGAAGGCTGATGAAAGCAATCAACGAGGAGGACTTGGCTTTCTGACCATCGGATCAAAGGAAAATGCCGGCAGCTGCCTGCCTTTCTACTCCTTTGTAGGTGGCCCCTGCCAGGAGAAGGCAGGATTGGCCAGGACCTTGGAGCTGTGCTCACTTCCCAGTATCAAGTCTATGGGCAGCTGCTTTCTCCTCCCCTGTGTCTCCTTGTATCAGCATGGCACCAGGCGTGGGCTGCAGGTCCCCCCTTCCTGGGGATGTGGGCAAGTGACATTTCCAGGAGGTTCAAATCCATCGCAGCCGTCCCTGGGTGCCAGGGAGCCACGTGCACACAGCAGGCAGCAGAAGGAGGGCTTTCTGCCTGTAGTAGAGCTGACACTTGGCAGCCAAGAGCCAGAGGGTTTGATTTGGAGACCAGGGCTGTAGGCACGGTACAGCCTTCCTGGGGCCAGGGAGCTCTGCCTGGGCACGGGGCGTGGTGGTGGAGTTCCCATGATAACAGCGGAAAGATCAGAGGTGAAAAATAGACAGGTAAGCACGTAGAGAAACTGTTGCCATAAATTTCTTTGTGTCCTTCAGACATATGACTAGATCATAGAACAAACATATGTGCCCTTTCTCTCCCTTACAAACACTGATGGAGCACACCACGGAAATCTCCTGGCATACACACACACAGAAACACACACGCACGCACACACACAGACACACAGACACAGAGACACGGACACAGAGACACAGCCACACACACACACACACGGACACAGAGACGCAGACACAGAGACACAGAGACATACACACACACACAGACACAGAGACACGGACACAGAGACACAGCCACACACACACACACACGGACACAGAGACGCAGACACAGAGACACAGAGACATACACACACACACAGACACAGAGACACGGACACAGAGACACAGCCACACACACACACACACGGACACAGAGACGCAGACACAGAGACACAGAGACATACACACACACACAGACACAGAGACACGGACACAGAGACACAGCCACACACACACACACACGGACACAGAGACGCAGACACAGAGACACAGAGACATACACACACACACAGACACAGAGACACGGACACAGAGACACAGCCACACACACACACACACGGACACAGAGACGCAGACACAGAGACACAGAGACATACACACACACACAGACACAGAGACACGGACACAGAGACACAGCCACACACACACACACACGGACACAGAGACGCAGACACAGAGACACAGAGACATACACACACACACAGACACAGAGACACGGACACAGAGACACAGCCACACACACACACACACGGACACAGAGACGCAGACACAGAGACACAGAGACATACACACACACACAGACACAGAGACACGGACACAGAGACACAGCCACACACACACACACACGGACACAGAGACGCAGACACAGAGACACAGAGACATACACACACACACAGACACAGAGACACGGACACAGAGACACAGCCACACACACACACACACGGACACAGAGACGCAGACACAGAGACACAGAGACATACACACACACACAGACACAGAGACACGGACACAGAGACACAGCCACACACACACACACACGGACACAGAGACGCAGACACAGAGACACAGAGACATACACACACACACAGACACAGAGACACGGACACAGAGACACAGCCACACACACACACACACGGACACAGAGACGCAGACACAGAGACACAGAGACATACACACACACACAGACACAGAGACACGGACACAGAGACACAGCCACACACACACACACACGGACACAGAGACGCAGACACAGAGACACAGAGACATACACACACACACAGACACAGAGACACGGACACAGAGACACAGCCACACACACACACACACGGACACAGAGACGCAGACACAGAGACACAGAGACATACACACACACACAGACACAGAGACACGGACACAGAGACACAGCCACACACACACACACACGGACACAGAGACGCAGACACAGAGACACAGAGACATACACACACACACAGACACAGAGACACGGACACAGAGACACAGCCACACACACACACACACGGACACAGAGACGCAGACACAGAGACACAGAGACATACACACACACACAGACACAGAGACACGGACACAGAGACACAGCCACACACACACACACACGGACACAGAGACGCAGACACAGAGACACAGAGACATACACACACACACAGACACAGAGACACGGACACAGAGACACAGCCACACACACACACACACTCTCTAATCCCTTTCCTGCTGCTATGTCAGAGAAAGCTATTTCTGGAACATGAAATCTAGGTCAAAAAGAAGGAGAAAATCTGAAGGGAATGATAGCAGTCTCTCCCCTCAAAGGCTGCACAGGGTCAGCTCTGGCTGATACGATTAGCAGAGGGGCCTCCAGTGGTGCTTTACTCCTCAGCTGGGGCTGCTCATGCGGAGGCTGAACAATGTGTCCTGTCCTGGTTTGGTTTTTCCTCTGCCTTCACACTACTGATTTTTCCCCACAAAGCAGGAGAGGCCATGACAGCCGCGGGAGGAGAGGAGCAGAACTTGCCTTCCCACCCAGAGACCAGGTGCTCACTGCAAACAGAGGAGGAAGAGGAGGAGGAAGGGTGTTGGTACCCATCCCTCCCAAGCCAGCGCTATGGGACTTTCCCAGAAGCGGTGGAACCTTGTCCCACAGTGCACCAGCCCCTGGGAATTTGATCAGCACGATGCTGCTCTGTGCTGTGACAGCAGAGGTGTGCTGGCACTTTGCCTTTCCTCCACTATGCCCAACGATGCCCCCTGAAGAGCATCAGTGCCAGGGAACTGGCCTGGGATCTGCCTTCCCCCAGGACAGGGGTCCCAGCACAGCAGTGGTCTTGGGAGCCACCTCTTTAATTTAGTAACAAAATGGAAAAAAAAATCCAAAGAAGACAGCAAGCAATTTGGAGGCAGAAGGGTGGCTATTCTGTCATGACTTTGGGGAGCGTCTCTTCCATGTAGTGCTCTCATGCCCAGCCTGAGCTTGACAAAGGATGGGCACAAGGTGTCTGCAGCCCTGGTAGTTGTTTATGGGAGTGCTGGTCACTCTCAAGGATGAGCCTGGCTCTAGATGGGGTCAAGGCTGGGCTGGCCTGAAGGGCTAGACTTTCCGAGCTCCTTCTGCTCCTGGTGCTGTGATTCCCATGCTGGGCTGGGGGCCTTCAGCCAGAGCTGCCATCATGGGGTCAGCAGAAAGGGGAGGATTGCTGTCCTCCAGAGCTCACGTTCGCAGGGACATCTTAAACATCAGTAAGATAGGTCAAGAGACAACCCAGTCCTGGAGGAGGCAGCAGAATTGGATTCCCTGGCTTCCCTGGAAGAGACACGGGCACAGGTTAAGGAGCTGGGTACCTGGGCTTTCTAGGAACAGGCTGCTGAATCCCAGGACAGGATGCTCTGAGCAAGAGTGATGTTACCAGACTGCACAGGGAGGACTGGGAAGAGCTCAGGTAGGAACTGGCCCAGTGTGAGCTTTTCCTGCTGTCACTGGTGAGTTGGGTGGGGTCTCCTCACTGGGGATTCTCGTCTCTTTTTGCTGCATTTTGCTCACCTCTGCTTTCCAGTTTCTCCTGGACATCAAATATTCATCTCTGTATTGCAAGCAGTCTATTAAGCAATTCCTAGTGCTGCCTCTAATCAGAAGGGGCTGGGGAGCCCTTTGTAATGCTCAGGAGCCGGCTCGGCTGCCGCTGCCGCCTGGCAATTAGATGAATAGATTTCACTGGGGCTCTTGAGTCTCTGGCTTCGCGAGGCACAAAGCTTTGTTTAAGACTGATCAAGGGCAGCTCATCATCTGTCAGTCAAATGGGAGCTAATTGCCTGGTAATGCACGGTGACACAGGCCTTTGTGGGAGGACCTGGCGTGTCAGAAGCGTGACAGCTGTCAGGGCTCTCCCACCCCGCCGTGCTCCCCACACAGCCCCCGAGACTGGCAGCTCTCCACGAACCGGGGCTCACTGCCCCTCCCTCATGCCCTCGGCTGGTGGCTGAGACCCTTTGCTTTAAGATTCAACCCCCATGCTGTCCTGGAAGAATGAAAGCCTGTGTCAGCCACCACGCTGCTGCTGCTGCTGCTGCTGGTGCCTCTTAGGATGTGAGGAAACCCAGGCCCCCTCTCAGGCAGCAGGCACGGGATGGGAACATCTCCTCTGGACTGGTGCACGGGTGCCAGTGCAGGAGGGTGTCTGTGGAAAGGGAATGGGTGAGGAGTCCCTGTTGTTTCATCCCAGAGCTCTGTGTGGAGCAGAGGCCGTGAGCGACCATTGGAACTGCACACCCAGTGCTCTCTATGGCTCCAGACTGGTGCTGGCAAGCTGTGAGGTACCAATGTGCTGCTCAGGAGGCCCCTCTTGTACAACACCAACCAATTAAAGCCTCAGCAATGCACATTCCGGGGGAACTGAGCCTGGGTGGCTGATTAAAGGTGTGACTGCTCTCCAGATCTGCCTCCTGCTTCCCCCATCACACACACGCACAAACACAGATGCTCCTCTCTGCTCCCCACCCCCTCCATCACAAATGTTTCCAAGCCCCAGCAGCCAATGCAAAGGGCTGGTGGATTTTTGGGAAATCAGCAGATCCCTGCTTAATCACGTCAGAGGGAGGTGGCAACCAGGCGTTCTGAAGTGGCAACCAGGCGTTTTGAAAGCCCCCTTCTGTGTAGTGTCTGCTGGTGCTTCCTGGCATTAGCCTGGATTTGCAGCAGCACTGGGATCAGCACAGGCCACACTGCCAGCAGGGAGCTGGGGGGGGGGGGGGGGGGNAGAGTGTGGGACAGAAGCAGAGCAGAGAGGTCAGTAGGAAGGAGGAATGGGCCTGAGCAAGCAGCCTGTCCTTCCTAGGGGATGTGTTCCAGTCCCTGACTCATCCTGTGGGCTTTGACTGTGATAACCCCGCGGCACAGACCTCTAAGGGGAGACACGAGGGGATGGCCATGTCTCTGGGTAGGAAGGATAGAGGATCTGACCTGGCTCCCACCACCGAGCCCACTTCTGCGCTTCAGCAGCTTTACCCGTGGCAGATATGATGAGGCTGCTCTGAACCCCCCCATAGCTCTGTGGTTCAGAGCTCATGCCAAGAGCAGCCTCCCCTGCTAGACCTGACCCTGGTGTCCCCATAGGTGACCTGGCTTGATGCTCCATGTTGCTGGCAGCAATGGATAACCCTGGTGAGATGCTGAAATTCTCCTGCCTGCTCTGGTGTCTGCCTGGTATGATGTCCAGGCACTGCTGTATCCAGGAATACCCAAGGCATTACCATTACTAACCAGATCCCAAAACCGTTCCCAGGGTGGGACTCCTCAGCTCCTTGTGCCCTGCCTCATGGCTGAGCCTCACCTGGAGCACTGGGGCTATCCAGGAGCCAGGAGGGACACAGGCTGCTTGGAAGAACACGATGCAAACGTGATGCAGATCAAGCAACTTGGGAAGGTGACAGGTTTCTCTTCTGGCAAGAGTCTGCCAGCTCTCCAGAGCCTGCTCCCACCCCCCAGCACTCAGGGAGGGCTGTGCAGCAGCCAAACCCCTGCAGTGAGAGCAGGGCTGCTCCCGACACTGCAGCTCCACACAGCTGAACTGGGGCTCTGCTCAGGCCTTCAGGAGCCATTTGCAGGAGCAGCATCTCCAGCCCAGTGCTCCTTCCTGCTGCCCACAGCCCTTGCACGCGTTCTTCAGGTGAGGCGTGGGCCACCGGGGAGTGAAGCCACTGCTGCAGATCGTGCTTGGGTGAAGGCAGGCACAGGGGGAGCCCGGCTGCACCAAACACGTCCCTGGGCCAGGGCTCATTTTCAGATGAGACAGGAAACCAGCTCTAGTATCTCCTTCCTGCTGTGCTGTTCCAGTGCTCCGAGGTCCAAGCGGACCTCGCTGTTTCTTGCCATCTAGAGCCAGTGACCACAGCATCCTGGCAGAATTCCATCCTGGGACAAAGCACTCGTCTCCCTTGCCTCCCACCAGGGTGCTGGATGTGTGAGGCGCTCACAGGAGCCTCCTCCTTGAGCACTGCAGGGGGCCATGGTGGTCCTTTGGGGAGAGTGGGCAGCCCTGACTCATCCCAGAGGTGCTGGGTGCTCTGGCCATTGGGGAAGGGAGGGTTTGGCACACGGGAGAGCCAGCTTTGGGCAGATATTTGGTGAAGAGACCTGCGATGCTGCGATGCTGGGAGAGACGGCGGGTGAGGAACATCATCTGAACGGGCTGCCTGCAGCCTCAGCCCTGCTCCGGGAGATGGAGTCAAGCCTGACTCAAGTCAGGGGGATAGGCCAGGCTCTGGGCCAGCACAGTAATTACTGATCAAAGGAGTGGAATGAACATTGCCTGCACGCAGTGCCAGGCGGGGTGGCTGGAGCTGGGTACAGCACTGCCGACCGCTCGGCGCAGAGGCTGCAGGCTGCTGGGCTCCAGGGTTTGGGAAGGTGATTTATGGCTCGTCAGTGCCTTGAAACTCAGAGCAAGACCTGGTTTTACCCTGCACCGGTGATGCTGGGGTTTCTAGCCTATGCATACCTGATGGAGAGGGGCAAACAGGACTCAATGTGCTAGATACGTGTGGCTGCTGGCAGTTCTGTCCCTGGGAGACTAAGCAGCTGGAGTCAGTCCAGGCAAAGGATGAGCTCTCAGCATCTTGCTGTCAGAAGAGTTTGAAAGACTGGTCTCTAGGCCACAGCCCGAGGGCTGGGTGCACCAGGGTGATGCTGTCTGCCTGTTACCCCCAGGGAAGGGACTGGGGTGTGTGCAGTGAGCCCAGCACTCGGCACTGCTCCACCTCTGCTTGGAGCTGCGCTGCAGCCCGGATGGTGCAGGAACCGCGCTGTTGAGCCCCACGTTGGGCACGCTGCTGCCTGGGCTCTGAGGCTCAGGCCCTGGCTGGGCAGGGTCAGACCTGCCTGTGGCTCTGCTGGGAGAAGTCACAAGCTCTGTGTATCTGGAGGAGTAAATTTGCACCATATGCCTTTGCCCCCGGATCCAATCCCCCAGAGCTGTTTCCAGGACTCCTGCCCTGTATGGGAGTCTGCAAAGTTCATGGTGAAGCCCAAAGCCTCATTACACCCCCATTGCTGAGGGATGGGGCAGATGCATTCTGCCCTCCTTCCTGTCATCTTCTGCCTCTGGCTGAAAGGGCTGCAGAGGTCAGGACGCACTCAGAGCCTGGGGAAACTGGTGCAAAGACCCTGATAGAAGTTCCTGTCCCTGAGAGTCTCAGGGTGAGATCAAACCTGTCAGCTGCAGCCTGGACTGGGGTAATAAGAGATGCACAGCAAAGAGGAGGAAGATGGAAGCTCACGACAGTGTGGGGCAGCAGGGCTGTGCTGCTGGTTCCTTCTGTACCTGCACCCCCGAAGGGCCTGGGGCAGGGAGGGCAGCCGGTGCTCCCGGGCAAGGTGCGCATCCACTCAGGATGGAGTTTGAGACTTCAGGCTCTCCTGGACCTCTGCAGGGTGCATCAGAAGTGCCGGCCACATCCCAGCAACCAGAGCCAGTTTGCTGTTTCAGTGCCCGTACCTGGAGACCCAGCCCCAGCCACCTCAGTGGCACACCNAAGCCCCCATAGCCCACAGAAGTCTTGGACAACCGTGGCTGGACATAGAGGTACCTGAGCCCAGCGCCTCGCGGGCTCGACACCTCCCGGGCAGCCGGCAGCAGCACCCCCTGTCCCTGCCAGCCCCGTGCCCCCTCTCCACCACCGCTCCCCACTGCACTCACTGCTGTTGGTGGGTAGGGTCCTGCTGCCGCTGAGGCTGCCCGATGGAGGGGGGGAGATGGAGCGGACAGAGCTCGTGTCCTCTTCCTGGGAGCAGCCCGCCTGGATGGCTCGGAGGTAGCTGTGGCTCCTGGAGCGAAAGTAGCTGGGCAGAGGCAGGTCCAGCACCTCCGCGGCCGCCGACTCGGCCTCGCTGTAGGTAGAGTCGCAGACCGCCTCGTACTGCTCCCCCAGCTCCGGCTCTGGCGCCTGCAGGGAAGAGGGGCAGAGCCAGTCACCCCCGCCTGCGGGCAGCCCCTTCCCTTCCCCGTGGTCCTGCTCATGGCAGGTGAGACCAGGAGGTGCAGCGGTCAGTGCTGGTGGGAGCAGGGTGCCAAGAGAGAGGGGAGCGGGGACCCTCCTTGGAGGCCACAGGGTCCCTGCTCGTGGAGCAGGAAAGCCTCACCACCACAGCACCTGTGGAACACCCCCAATCTCTGATGGTGAAGCTGAGAGCGTGTGAGGTTCAAATCCCTGTCAAGCCTCTGACGGGTCCCCCTGACCCAACCGTGAACTGGGAGACCCCAGCCTCAGGCTGTGAGACCCTGCCAGGGCAGGCGTGCTCCTCAGCGGGGAGGTGGCCTGGCCCTGCAGTCAGAAGCCCATGGAGAGAGAAGGTGGGAATGTGTGGGCAAGAGGGACAGCCTCCACGCATGCCCAGGGACAGGCTTCCTGGACTGGTTCTAGGCGGCACCATCAGGAACCCATCCTAGTGCCACCCACTGCGGGGGACCAGGAGAGGGCTTGGTGGCAGGCTGTGGCAAGGTGTGAGCTGAGCAGGGGCAGCTTCACTCCCTGCTTCTCCTGCTGCCTCCACCTCCCTCCCTCTGGTGCCCTCAGCCCTGGCCTGCTCTCCAGGGTCAAACCTGGGCTCAGGAGAGGGTCACCCAGGTTAAAACACAGGCAGCCCAAAGCAGAACATTCTGAAATAAGGATGAAAGATGCTGGGATTGGCCCTGTTGTTCACTTCCATCTCCCCTGGCCCTTTGGCCTCAAGGACAGTATTTCTGCCCAGCATCTGAGCTGGGCATCTGAGCTCCACAAGGTTTGGCTCAAAAAGTCCATCTGTTCTCCCCCTAAACCTGACAGTCCCTAACTCCCTCTCGGGGCCAGGGAAATTAAGTTCTCCAGCTGCCCTGCAGTGCTCAGGTTGAGAGCTGCCTCCGCCTCCTTCTCCCCTTTTCCTCCTCCTCCTCTTCCTCCTCCTGCCGCTGGCTCCAGTCATGGGCTGACCCCACAGCCCGCCTTGCACCCTGCCACAGGTGTCCAGGCTGACCCGAGAAAGCTCTGTGAGGAAGGAAGAGGGAAATGTCAGCGGGACGGTACCTGCTCTCCATGGGTAAATATCTGAGGGATAAGTGAGGGGGGTCCAAATATCTGGAAGAAAGAGTTGGAGAAGGTTAAAGGCCAAGAACGGGGAAGCCCCTCACATAGACAGGCATTGCACAGGGACTGGGACAAGGGGAGCAGATAGCATGTCCCCCAGGGCCACTGATGCTGACACTTCAGTACAAACTTCAGAGCTCGTAAGGTGCCAAGCAAGATGCTGCACAGCCCCCTCAGACAGCGGCACAAACACAGTGTGGCAAAGCTCCACGGGACACCTCCCAGCTGGAGAGGAGCTGCTGACGCATCCAGCTGGCTGTATGCACCATACATCCATATATACACAGTGCACGCCTGGGACACACAGTGCTGGGACACCCCTTGACACACATGGGCTGCCTGCGGCTGCTGGACAAGGGCTGGTGTGGCTCCCAGTCCCACCTCTGTTAAGCCCCTGGCTTTGGCCAGCACCTCACAGCGTGACCAGGAGCAGCGATGGGCCCCTGGAGCCTGCAGAGTCAGGGTGGATTGCAGTCTGGGTGCTCCACACCAGGGAAACTGTCCTTCACTCTGATGGGGTTGGGCTGGTCACCTTGCTGCCATCTCCTTTGTCCCTGCACCAGGAAGAAGCCCCATGGAAGCAATACTGCCTTCTCTCCATAGCAAAGCCATGGCACACACTTGGCATGAGGACAGATGCCCATCAGACACTGCATTGCCTTCTCCTCCTCTCCATCGCTGGTCTGCAGGGCACATCCACCCTGTGAGCTCTGCCCTGCACGAGCTGGCCAAGATGACCGGTCCTGGAAAGAATCCAGGTTCAAAATGTACCCAGCGGAAGAGATTCGGCTCTGGGGGCTGGGTCCAGCCCTTCTACACAGGGCACAGCTCAAAGTGTGGATAAGCCATGCTGGGGGTCACCAGCTGGCTCTCTCTGCCACTGGTCCCCTTGGTGTGACAGGTGGATGCTCACATGCACCCTGGTGAACCCCAGACTTCCAGGGGTTTGCAAGGTGGACGTCAGCTGGGACAAAACCAAGTGGAGTGGGCTTGTCTTTCAAAGGTGGAGATGCTTCTGTGTGGGAGGACATTAGGGTCTTGCTGGACATACAGGGAAGGTGTTGGAGGTCACACAGAAGTGAGGGCAGGGAAGGAACTGGCTCTGTCGCTGGATGAAAGGGCAGACAGACCTGCCAGAGGATCAGACCAGCACACAGCTGGCTGTACCAGCTCCATCCTGGATCAACAGATATGGAATCTGTGGGAGGCCTCTAAATCCCAACCCAGCTGCAATGGAAACGGAATTTGGAAGAAGGTGGGCAGAGTGCATGTGGTGACAGCAGCTGCAGGTCTGAGCAGGTGCGGTGGCACTCAGCATGCCCCCAGCTTCACAGTGACACCAGTCTGGGTCTGGGGCATTTGCCTGGGCAGCTCCTGGCACATCGTGACCTGCACAGACCCTCCAGCTCCAAGGCCCTTCTGATGTCCCACGGGAAGTGCTGCACTCACCTGGCAGCTTTAGGCAGGGGGAGAGCACAGACTCAGCCAACCTGTTGTCTTCACACAAAACCCTGGCTCCAGACATGGATTTACATGCAAAGGACAGGAATGGGGCGGTCCCGAGCCCTTCCCTGTGCAATGAGACACCCGGCACACTGCTGCTGCTGTACGAGGAACGAGACTGAGCACAAGGAACACGCACGCCCGTCAGCAACGCCCCTGCCCTTCCCAAAGCTCTGCACTGAGGGCTCCAGCAGAAGCCAACCATGGGGCTGGAGAGGCTGGGCTGGGACAGAGGAGGGCTCAGAGAGGGTGCTGGCGGGTGCCTGTCACCCTCCTCTGTGCTCCGGGCCATGGTGCTCACCCTGCTGCCTTGACACCCCCCCGGTAGCTGTGCACGGGGAGCGGAGCAGCACGAGGGGCACTGTGTGCTCGTGTTCCCACACAGACATGCGTGGGCAGAGCCGGGCATGGCAGAGCCATTGCTGCCCCAAGGACCCCCACCCGCGTACCGAAAGGACGGGCCCCGTGGGGCTGGGGTAGGCACACGAGACCTCTGCAAAGGCCTCCCCCTGGCATGGGTTGGTTCCTGGCCTGTGGGGCAGCTGGCTTATAGCCACACAAGCCCTGAGCTGCTCCAGAGTGATCCGGAAGAGGGGCATAGTGTGGGACAGGGAGTTCAACCCAGACCGCACCCACTGCACCCCAGAGGTCAGGGTCAGGGCAGGAGCCCACCCTGTGGCGAGGGGTTTGCCACCCACCATCAGCACCTCACTGGCAGCTTTGGCTTTGCACTGCCCATGGGGACCAGGAATCCCCGAGGCAGACACCCCCAGGTAGCTGGCAGGGCAGTCTCCTTGTTCCTGGGTCCAGTCTGCTGCTCAAGGCACCAGGTTTTGAGCCGAGCTGGGTTACTGCCCCTTGTGACCCTGCTGCAGGGTCCCAGGCTGGGTGACACCTCTGCACAGGGGAGGTTGGCCCGTGGGTGTGAGGAGCTTGCAGCGGGGGTGAGCAGCCTTGCAGGTGGCTTCTGGGTGGTGACATGGTGGGACCCTGCTCTCAGAGCAGCCCTGAACTTCACCCATCGCTGTGAAGCATCACATGGGTGACCACACCTGTGGCCATGTCAGTGGCTTGAGCTGCACCAGCAGTGCTGAGAGGAGGCCAGGCTGGAGGAAGGGCAGTCTGGGATGCAGCAGAATTCAGGAGCTGCCCTTTATGCTTTGGTAAGGCTGCCAGACAATAGCATGTGCAATTCCTGGAGTGCCATGTAAGATGTCCCTCCCTGCCCACAGCTGGCCTCCTTTCTCACTTGGGTGTGCTGGTGCAGGGGGGCTCTGTGCTCCAGCATCTCACCTGGCTGATGCAACTGGACTCGTTGATGCTGTCGGCGATCTGGTTGTATTCTTCCTCCCAGGTTGGGAACTTTGGAGGTAGGAGGATCTCGACGGAGTCCAGGTGGTCTAGGCTCCTGCCAGCAAAGAGAGGGGGGGTGAGGGATGTCCCCATGGTGGGGTCAGCACTGGGGCTGTGCTGGGGCTGCTGCCTTGCCAGGAAAGCCAGACCACCCCTGCCCCGGCACCCTCTGCCAGGCACATGGGGACAGTGCTTGGGCACCGGGTCCACCTCTCGGCCCCTGCTGCAGCTCCTGGAGTAGAGGGAAGCACTTTCTCACCTTGCCAGCCCCTGGCTTGAGCTATTGAGTCTGGCACATGGGTGAAGGTTTGTGGGGTGCAGGGGAAGGAGAAGGGACAAGACCTTGGGTTCTGCTGCCCTGGAATGTGCTGGACATGCCAGGTTGAGATGCCAGCTGAGCCCCAGGGAGCACAGGGGGTCCATGCCAGCCCCCAGAGGCACAGCCCTGGTGCTGGACCGGCTCTCACACAGGCTGATGCAACCGGACTGTGGGAGGGGGGTGAGAAATGTCTTTTAAATGGTATTTTGTGGACTTTGCAATTGGAAACATCTGCAGGATTTTTTTGGCTTTTTTTATCTGTGTGGAGGAACCCAAAAGATTATCTGAAAGAAGTTCCAGGGGAGCCGAGCTGGAATGACAATCCTGCAGGAGCAGGGGGGTGGTATTCCAGAGCAGCTTTTGCCTCAGGCTCTGAGACAGGCACGGTCCTTACGTCCCGGGGCCCAGCAGCAGCTTCTGCAGCTCCATAGCTATGGGAGACCCAGGCACACAGGGGCTGGGCGGGATGTGGGAGGATGGGAGGGATGTGGGAGGATGGGGCTTCTCCATTGCTCTGTTCCACCACGAGACCTCGCATGAAGGAGTCCTCATCACAGATGAGGTGGGGCATGGCAGAGGACATGGTTAGCCACGCCTGGGTGAGCGGTGGGGACCCTCCATCCTGAATCATCCATGGTCCCTACAGAGGACCCTCAGGGTGACGCTCTCCCGTGTCTGGCAGGACCATGGGTGCAGAGGTCTGTCCTTCACCAGCTTGGGGGATGAAGCTGAGGGCAGGGTGTGCCTCAGCCTGGCAGGAGCCCTGTGCAGTGTGTGGACCTCCAGGAAGGACCGTGGCACCTCCTTATTCTCCATCCCGGGGTGTGATGAGCACAGGGAGTAGTGTCTTCTGCCAAGGGTGATGGAGGAGACACCTGGTGCCCGGGGAACCCACTGCTGAGTGGCCAAGGGCAACGTGGCAGACCCTGAGCTATCTGTTCATTGCCTTGTTTCCCTCGACCTGAGAGGGGTTTGTCCATAAGTTCACCGTGTGCCTGCGGTGTGAGTCAGTTGTGTCCTGGGGCTGGCAGGGATGCCAGCCTTCCTCTGCCCATCCCAATGGACTTCACCCTGACCTACCCTCACAGCCTGCCTGTGGGGAAACTGAGTCACAGAGCAAGCAACAGACTTTGAAAGGGCAGAGGCCTTCTCACATGGACAGCTTGTGTCTCACTCTGTGCCCCATCCTGGCTAAGGCTGCAGTTCTTCTCCCTGCAGGCCCTCCTGTCCCAAACAGGTCCGGTGCCCCCGCACTGGTGGAGCCCAGAGATGGCCCCAGCAACTCTGGACATGCAGACAGAGGATCTCGGTGAGGGCTGGCATCGGGCTGTGCCAGGGCATGGTGCCCCTGTTGCTGTCCCAAGGGTGTGCCAGGCTGGTGGGGGGCCCCAGGGAGGCTCCACAGCAGCCAAAGTGGCCACGGCATCCCAAAAGCTCCTTGGTGAGGGGGGAGAGGTGAGGAGGTGGTCAGCAGATGGCAGCCGTGCTTGTGCTCTGGTACTCTGGCCTGTCCTGTGCCCAATCCCTGGACAGTCTGGGGCAGAGGGACCAGGACATGATGTTCCTCACAGGAATGTAGTGCTAAGAGCTGCAGAGCCTCCTCCTTCCCAGTCAGGATCCTTCCCTTCAGTCGATCTCCTGCTGGGGACCAAGAACTCAGAGCAATGGCCACGTCCAGCCTGGACCCCTCCTCCCTCCTGTAGCTGCATCCATGGCTTGGCTGGCTCTGCCCCTCCTGTTCAGACTTAGCCACTTCCTCAAAGCTGCTCGGATGTGGGCTCTGGCTGGACCCCAGCAGCCCAGGTGAGGTTATACCCTGATGGACATCACCTGAATGGACAGTGAGCCCAAGGTAGGAAGAACCTGAGTCTCTGAACTTGGATATTTTGCATCAGAGATCCCTGGACCCAACTCTACTCACCCTGAAGTGGATCCTCACAGCTAACTTTGTGACAATCCCTCAGCAGAAGCAGCATCTGGTCTGCAGCCTGAAGCCACCATGAGGGGTCTCCACACTGCGTCCTGCACCCTCATTTCCTTCTGGCTCTATCTGCTGAACATCAGCAGCTCATCTGTGGTGGCTCCTGCTTCCTCCTGCCCCTCTGCACTGCTTAAATCCTCCTGGGCCACAGCATCTGAAACACTGGCATCCTGTAGCAGCCCCTGGGTGCCTTGTCCCAGGGAGTGGAGCACCTGGGGACACTGCACAGCATCACCCCCGGTCAGGTGGTCCTGTGAGGACCAGCCTTTTGCCCAGCAAGCTTCTGCTGTGTTCCCCCATGTTTACTGTGTCTTCTGCTGTGGTCCCCCATGTTTACTGTGTCTTCTGCTGTCTACTTGGCTCAAGCCACTGTGGGTCTCCCTCCCTCAGCACCTGGTCCCAGACCTCTTAACTCACCTTTCTTGGCCTGAGGACATTACCCAGCTCAGTGTGCCAATGGGGCACCTTCTGGCAGGTCCCAGGCTCCCTGGGAGAGCTGTCGAGCAAAAGGAGATGGCACAGTCCCAGCAGCCTGTGGGCTGCGTGCCAAGTGTCCTCAGCCATGCTGGCTGAGCATCTCCCACCTCTAAATAGCATCACGGCTTTGGAATCCCCACACTCCCTCAGAGGAGCAGATGCTGAGAGAGGAAATCCACTCAGCTCCACCAGAGGAGTGCCCTCTCTAGCTCTGACGGGACAGGGACTGGGCACAGGCTCCTAGCCAGGAGTCACCAGGATGGAAAGTTCTCTCCATTCGTCTGCCACATCTTCTCCTGTCCTGATTGTCTCCTCCTCTGCCTGCCCCACGGGCAGTCTGAGCTGCTGGGCTCTGATCCCCACATGCAGTCTCCATGTGGGTGCTCCTGGCTAGACCCCAAGGACTGCTTCTGGGGTGGTCCCTGGAGACCTGTGCAGAACTCCTGGACGAGCTCCAGTGTTACCTTTGGGTGGTGCTCTGCTCACTCAGGGACTGTTGGGTGGCCTTGAGGTAACTCTGCCTCCGAGCTGCAGTTTTCGGGGATGGTTTGGGGCTGGTTTCTGAGTCTTCACTATCATCATCCCCCATGGCTTTGATGTAACTCCCACTCCGCATGCGCCGGCACGGGATCTCACTGTCTTTGTCCCGAGACAGTGTGTTGTTCCATTCCCCCTGAGGCACCTGCAAAAGTAAGGGGAGCATGAGCAGGTGTGAAGGCCAGCACTCTGGGACCAGTGGGATCATGGGGACTTGGGGGCACTGGTGGCAAGGACAACCGTTGGACCTTCAGCTAGAGTGTAGTGGGAATGGGCAAGGCAATTCCTTTCCGACCCTCCCTCCTCATGCCAGGCAGCCTCACGTTCGTTTGCCTTTGCTTTAGCACATCTACCCACAGCCATTCACCCCACCACCACCGCACACCACCTCCACGCTGGACCATGCTTACACAGTTCATACAAGCTGCATAATGCCAGACATAATGGGCACTGGGACAGGAGCGGCACACACGTGTTCAGCACAAAGCCCACGCTCAGGTAGCATCATGTGCAACACTGCTTAGGCCAAGGCAACCAAGAGTTGTTTTAGACCAGGCCATGTGGATCAGAGCCCAGACCTTCACTAGGGCCGACACTTGTTAAGGTTTCTGAGTTGAATGTGATTCTTAGTGGCTGAAATTGATTTCTGAAGCCAAGCCAGGCCCTCACAAGCCCCTCCAGAGCAGCTCCAGCACACAGACCTCGTGCTGGCCTCTCCACAGAGCGATGAGGAGCACCTTGTGCAAAAAATGCACTTCTACCTTCACTGAGACGACAGCTCTGATTAATTTAAGGCAGCTCTTGTTCCCTCATTAGAGATGGGTGAGCTGATGTTTCCATTAGAGGCCTGAAGCACAGAGCAGCTGAAGTAACCAACACCATTGCCTGCCTGTCCTGCAGAGGATTGTGTAGGTGGTTGGAGGCACTGCTAAGGTGCTTGGCCAGCAGCAGAGCCAGATGTCAGCTCAGGACTGACCAGGACAAAAGCCACAGGTGATGTGGGACAGGCCAGGAGAAAGATGGAGCAACCTAAGTTGCCAGGAGCAAGCCTTGGTTTCGTGTCTAACTTGGCTTGTAGCTGGCCTTGAGCTGAGGAGACATGGTCAAGGAGAAGCAAGGGAAGACGCGAGGAGTGCAGGGATGTGCAAACCATGCAGAGACTGGGACAGCCCGAGGCCCCTCCAGTCTGCTGTGGGAAGCAGGTTGGCTGGGGAGCACCATGGGGAACAGCACAGGGTCTTGTGCTGAGTGCAGCTCATGCATCCATGCTGGCTCTGCCGGGTGGGGCTGTTGGGTTTTCCCAGCTCCCAGGGGCTGTGGGATTCATCAGCCAGTGTTTGTAGGGTGCTTTGGGGGTGCAGAGCTGTGTTGCAGCCAGCTGTGATGAGCCAGAGTTGTTCTGTGTGGTCCCTGTTCCCCCCCTTCACAGCAGGCACAGTCTGTGGGAGCCAGGGCTGGCTTGAGGGTGCCGTTTGCTGCTGCCGGGCTGCAACATCTTCAGAGGAGCTTCAGATCCATGGGTAGTGGCTTTTTGTTCTCCTGAGAAGGCCCAGTATGTGCCAGATGCAGGCTCCATCCATGTACAAGGGTTTAGCTGACCCCGAGGGCTTTCTCTGCCCAGGGCAGCCGGGGTCTGGCCTGTGTGCTGCCAGCCTGCTGCCTGAGTGTGTTCAGGAGAAGGCACCACGCGGAGCAGAGCCCAGGTGGGCTGTGGGACTGCTCTGGTGGTGGGGCTCCCGCTGCCATCTGCACCCGTGAGCCAGGACCTCAGTTGCTGGGGGACATGGGATGGAGGGCCAGAGGCCTGTGTGTGACACCTGGGTGGGTGACTGACACGGGGTGAGTCTTACACACCACACACAGACCTGGCCAGGCCACCCCAGCCCCGCTGCTGCCGAGGTTCTCCCAGCTCTCTGCCTCCTGCGAGCTCTGTCTTGGTGATGGCCTCTGGACTGGCTGCTTCCGAGGCTGCCCAGCTCGGGGGGCTTGGCACGCTACCTGGCAGGTTCCAAAGGTCACCATGGAGAGCCCTCGCTCTCCTGGTGTGAGTGCTTCCCCTGCCCCAGCCCAGCTGCCTGCACTGGGTGGCCCAGCCAGGAGGTCTCTGCTGGCTCCAGCTGAGTCCTGCCATGGGAGAGACCCCATGGGTCACCGGGTTGGCTGGCTCTGGCCTCTCCTGAGGCAGACAGGTGCCCTGAGCAGCACTTCTATACCTATTGCCTTGGCATCAGGTCTGGCTTGAGACTGCATCTTGCTGCCCAGCTTCTCCTCAGGATGAGCCACAGCCTCCTGCCCGCACGGGTCCTGGGCCAGCAAGGGGCTGGGCCACCCAGTGTCTGCAGCCCCTGGCTGAGGAGTGGGCCAGGTGTGCCAGCCAGGGGCCAGGAGACTGCAGAGCCATCCCGTTCAGGGGCAAATGCTGTGTTTTGTGGGGCGGTGAGAGGTGCTGGGCTCACCAAGACCCCAGGCTCTTGTGGGACCTCTGGTGCTGCTGCTTGAGGGCAGGGTCTGCAGGTTGCTCCGCTCTGCCCAGGCTGGTGTGCCTGCCTCCTGGCCTTGGGCACTTTTGGCTCTGGGCAAAGCAACACAAAGGCTGTTTTCAGTATGTGCCTGCTGGTGCAGCTTGTCCACAGCCGTGTGAGACAAGCATCCATGGCACTGCCTGCCCCATACGGACCCTGTCCCCCTTCAGGGACAGCCTCCACCAGCTTCTCCATCACACTGTGACAGCCCCATGGTCCTAACAGAGCTGCCTTACTCCTCCTTCCCCGTGTCTCTCCTCTACTTTGTGCATTGACAAGGCAGCAAGAACAAAGCTGCTCTCAAGGTGCTCCACATTCCAGTTTAGCAGCATCAAGGGGGAGGAAGGTGCTTGGCAAGACACCCTTTGAATCCAGTGACCCAGTCTGGAGTGTGCCCTGCCTCTGGCTGCAGAGTCCACATGGGCTCCCACAGCTCTTGCTCCCGTGGGAGCGCAGGCCAAGTGTTTCAAAAGTGCCACACCTGAAAAGACAAGTAGGTGTCCTTGGGGACTTTCGAAAGCAGTGCAGGTACTTGAGGTATTGTTCAGGATCCTCCAGGGTGCTTCTCTGCACCTTCAGGCACCTGAATCTGTGAGGAGCCTGTCCTACAGTCTCTGAAGTTCTGCTATGGGGGTGAAGGGACAGACCTCAGCAGCGGCCAGTGCAGCAACTCAGTGGAAGTAACTTCTCTGGCAGCTGAGACCCTGGGCTCTCAGCACAGCCCATGCACTAGAGAAAAGACAAAGTGGACATGAGGGCTGCCATGTGCTGCACCCTGGCCTGGCACAGGCTGTGGGAGTCTTTCTGCTCTTGTGCTGCTCTCCTAGGTGTAGGCTTGGTTCTGCCCATGGTAGCTTGGTTGGTGTGGAAGGGGTGGGAGAAAGAGGGTGCCCAGGTTGAGGGCTCTTGTAGGTCACTGCTGGCACAGAGAGCTTGGGGATCCACCTGGTGCATTGGCTGCACAGGAGCAGACTGCAGGGATGCTCTGCCAGGCTCCAGGATGCGGATCCTCCTTTCTGCCCGCTCTTGTTCCACGCATTGCTCCATGGTGCAGGCGTGTGGGATCCATGCATGTGTCTGTCCCTGGGAGCTGGCTCCGCTGTCACTGTCCTGCCACAGCACTGCATGACGCGAGGAGGCAGCTCCTGGCTGTTCTGCTCTACGTGTCACGAGCTGAGCATGGAGACAAAAGGAAAGAAGGGGCCACACAGAGGCTCCCCCTGACTTAATTCTGCCCGGGGCATTCCCCAGCCTCCTGGAGCTTTAACAGAGGGGAGGGAGGAGGGGAAAACTCCAGTCCTGGGTGTGAGAGAGTTGTACTGCTCCCATCGCTTTGGGAAGGTCTGGGGGAAGAGAAACTCGCGGAGCAAACAGGGCCTCAACCCGCACGCGTGCCAGCTCTGCCGTGCAGCCCAGCCCCGCACACGCAGCCATGCACCACGCACCCCGCGCACGCAGGGCTGAGCCAACGCAGGGGCACCACCGCTCCACCAGGGACGATCCCTCCTGTGTCCCCAGGGCTGATCCCTCCTGTGTCCTCAGGGCTGATCCCTCCTGTGTCCCCAGGGATGATCCCTCACGTGTCCCCGGGGTCACAGGGGTCTCAGACACACCCTCAGGAAAGCTCTGTGGGGCCGGTGTGAGGCAGCCAGCCTCTGCGGGGGGGCTGGCACTGAATGGGCCACCCACACTGGGCCATGGATTTATTTTGAGGGCTACTATGGGTTAAGGAAGCTTCAGTGCAGTCTGACTTAGGTGGGGTTGGGGAGATCAGTCTGGATGATGCATCAGGCCAATATTGGTGCCTGTGGTATGACTCTGGCCCCTGGGAGCCCGGATACTGCCCATCCCTTAGGAGTGGTCTCAGTATCCACAGGCATCGGGCTGAGGCTGTGTCTGGGGCAGAAATGCTGCTCAGCTCCAGGGCACTTCTCACTCCAAGAAGCTTCTTGGCCACTGGGATCCAGACCCCTCAGCCCCTCCCCTCACACTGCCAGCTGCACTTGGGGCCCATGGGGGCAGGAAAGCAGGGGACAGGGAGCACAGCCCCCCTGCCTGGGGACTGAGCTCTAAGGACAGTGTTGTGTTGCCTTGGGGACTGCTCCCTAGAAAATCCCTACCCTGATGGGATGGGCTAGACCTGGAGCTGGGTGATCCACTCTCAGCTCCAACGTCTGGGTCTGGGGATGAGCCTGGAAATGTCACATGGACCCTCAATAGTCCCTGATGAGCCTCAGCACTACCCAGATCCTGCAAATGGGGCCAGGGAGGTGAACAGCCCTAGGGGCTTACCCCAGCCTGGAGGCCGGGGGGGCCACATTTGTCCTTATGCCACCCCTGCCCTTCCTCATGTCAGAGGGACACTCCTCCACCTCTGGGACCCACCAGGCTTTTCTGCCTTGCAGCAGCTTTGCTGGCAGCAGAGCAGAGCTCCCCAGCCCCAGGGCAGGCAGGTGCATGTGGTCCCACCAGGCAGAGAGTGGGCTTGTCCTGCTCCAGGGAGGAGCCGGTGGCAGGGGACATGTGGCCTTGCAAGAGGACATTTCCCACACACCAAGGTCCAGAGGTGACTTCTCCACTGCCAGCTTAGTCCCCTTCCCGTGCTGAGGAGGAGTCTGGATACAACTGCCCCATCCTACCCTGGGGGCCCTGAGCCCCGTGCCATTCTCTGGGGGTCACAGTGTGGGCTGGGGGCAAGGTCAGCCCAAGGGTCTGTGACCTGGCTTGTGGGAGCACTGAGTGTCCTGTGTTCCGGACTGGGTGCCCTGGTCTTGGCTTGGCTGGTGAGATGCTGCTGGCTGCCCCACACATTCGAGGTGCCGGTCACACCCCCAGCATCTCCCAGTGCCCCTCCAGCCACACGACAGAGGCTGCTCCTACCCAGGCTGCTCCCACCTGGAGCCGGGTGGTGCCAGCTGCTGACCTGTCCCATGGTGCCAGGAGGGTCAGGGTGGGGAGCGAGCTGGGTGAAAGCTTCCCCTCAAAACAAGATCCCTACCTGGCCGCTGCCTGCGTCGGTCGGCCCGGGGCTGAGGGGCTGGTCCCAGCTCCACGGGGGCTCACCCGTGTCCTCCCAGCCGAGCGGTGGGGCTGCCCAGCTGCTGGCCGGGCTCCCGCCACCCAGCTGTGCCCACAGCCCTCCGTCAGGCTGTTGAGAAACGGAGGCTCATTACATGGGGGGCAATAATGAGCAGGGTGGTTGTAACCCTGGCTGTGGCCAAACCCCCGGAGGCGAGGGGCGGTGGGGTCCCATCCGGTGCCCAGGGCTGCCTGTGCTGGGCTCTGCCGCCGCACCCAGAGGGGAGCACTGGCTGTGGGGGTTTTGTCTGCAGCTCTTTAGTGCTTAACTGAGAGGAGAGGGGCAAAGAAAAAGAAACCAGGCTGAGAATATTTTTGCTGATGCAATAAGTCCCTCTGAAATCTGATTTGCAGCCACGGCCAGCAAGGCATTGGAAGCAGAGTGCGCTTCAATAATTCATTGCTCTTTGAGCCTCCAAGCCCACTGGCCACAGCTGGGGGAGCCCACGACACCTTTACACTGAGAAGGATGCTGGGGATGTACGTACACAGACCTCCTCCCCCCACACAGGCCTGGCTTGTTTGCCTCCATTCCTCTCTCTAGGGCACAGCCCAACTCATGTTCTTCAAGCAGTGCTTTCTGAAGCTGCCAGCGTGAGCTGGTGCTCTCGGTGACGGGGGCTCCAGCCAGCGTTAGCCATGCAGGCCTGTGCCATGCAAGCAGGCGGCTGGCAGTGCCCTCTGGCCCTGCCTGGGGCAGCCGAGTGGCAGCAGCCATGTCCCGCAGGGTCCTACCAGTGCTCCAGGGAAGCTCTGCAGTGTGGGGCTTACCGGGCATGCGGGCACGTCCTGGTGATGCGTGGACATAAGGGGTTAAGCATCAGTTATCACTGGTGACCTCCAGGCTGTGGGATGGCGCTGGGGCTGGGCTGGAGGCTGGGGTGGGGGTGTGAGCCGCAGCCCCTCGGCATGCCCAGCTGCCTGGACATGGGTGGAGACAGCTATGTGTGGGCCCTTGAGTGCCTGGCTGCCCCAGGGGTCACCCCACCATGGGATCTGCAGGGTCTGGGTGGGCAATGGGGGTGTGCTGGGGTCCCACGGAGAGTGCGAAGCTGCCGTGTGGGTGCAGCACCCACATGCTGCCATGGTCCAGCACAGGGGCTGGGGGGCCTGGGGCAGCACTGGAGCTGTGGGAGCTGGACCCCATCAGCACCCATGTTCCCACAGGAGGTGTGGTGGTCTGTCCCCAGGGCCTTGGTGAATTCAGCCCCCCCAGCCCTCTCCTGGCAATGTGGCTCCTGGCAGCTGAACCATCTGGAGCTGTCTGATCAGGTCTGCTGGGCAATGGGGCACCCACCAAGGTGTCCCCTGTCTCCCTGCACTCTCCCTGCATGGAGCAAGCCCCCCCACTGCACCCACCTGCAGGTATTGGTAGGCCAAGTCTTGATGGCAGGACTTGGATTTCAGCAAGGCTTTGTCGATTGTGGCCGAGGCCTTCTGGCACACTTCCCGGGCATGGCTGAGTGTCAGCGTGGACCAGGAGCCCCTCTTAATGTAGTTGGAGTCATTGTTGATGGGGATATTGGTGCAAGGGGTGACCTTGAGGTCATTATTGCTCTTGGAGGATTTAAGCATGTGCTCACTGATGGTATTGTAGGCGTGCATGAAGTACTTGGGCTGGCTGTGGTCCGGCTGCCGGCCCAGTGTCATGAGGCCCATTGGGTTGCGGTAGCTGCAGGTGTCACTGTCCAAGTTGTCATCTGAGCTCCACCAGCCTGATATGTTGGATCTGGTCCTGCGCTTGGGCTCGGAGGTCTTTGCTCGGTCTTTGCTCTTGCTCCTCCGGTTTTGCTTGGGGTCATCTGCCCCCTTCTTACCATTCACGTTGCCTTTGGTGGGGCCCTCCAGAGACTGGGACTTAGCGAACAGCTTCTGGACAGAGTGGACGAGGTGCCGGATGCGCCCAGGGCTCTCACTCCGGTGCTTTGCATCGCTCCTCTGAAACTGGAGGGTACTGAAACCGTCTCTGTGGATGGGCAGCTGCTTCTCAAACTGGTCAAGGAGGTTTGCAGGCAGGCGGTTGATTTTAGTGGCTTGGGCATGGCTTGGAAAAGGGTTGTCATCTGGGACCTCAAAGTGAGAGTTGTAATGGATGCGGGGGAAAGTGCTGCTGTTGGAGATCTGGTTGTTGAGTGGAAGGAGACAGTCGCCATGGAGGGTGTTCTGGGCTGGAAATCGGGGGTCCATGGTGAAGGAGTCAGTGGGGCTGAGGAGATAAGGGTTCCTGTCCTGGGGGGCATAAAGAGAGTCTTGAGGGGAGTCCAGGTTATCGGAGAGGTGGCGGCTTCTGTTATCTCCTAAGCCCTTCATGGTCCCAGTGTTTCCTAGAGCATCACTCGGGGATGGTGTGGCAGAGCCCTTGCAGGGGCACCGTCCCTGCTCCTCTGCAGACCTCCCTGCACCTGAAGGAAGAAGAGAGATGCTCAGAGCCTGCCAAGAACCATTCCAGCAGCCCACTCCTCACTGGGGCATCCTTGTGAGGGCTGTCCCAGCTCTAAAAGCAAATTCCCCCAAGGTTAAGGGATGAAGAAGAGAAGCAGGATGGGAGAGAGATGACATGGCAGGAGGGGAGGAGCAGAGGCATGAGAGCAGGGGCTGGAGAGAACAGAGTACAGGAGAGGAGGAGGGGAAGGGTTCACTCTTCTAGCTGCAGTGTAGGTGCTTGTGGGTCCCATTGCTCAACCACAGGCTGCTTAAATAATGCTGCTGCTGTTTTTCTGGTCTCTTCACGTGTTTATTCAACAGCGTCCCTTCCCCAGCCAGCGTGACAAAGGCTAGCAGGGGCACTGCCAGCAAATCACTGCTCCTGCCCTGTTTGTTCAGGGGGCTGGAGAAAATCCTGCTGTCAAACACTGCCCGTGGGTCTTGCCTGAGCCAAGGGAGGTCTGGAGCCGAGCATCCCATCTTCTGCACTATGCTTTGTGCTTTTGTGGTTAGCGGATTGTGGAAGGGGACTGGCAGCCCAGCTCTGTGTGTGTGCAGTTGCACTAATGCAATATGATGTCAGAAGCCTTCTCTCCAGCAAACACCCTGGTTCGTGGCATGTTTTACCCCGGAGGAAATTGTTTCAGTAGCTGTGATGAGAGCAGAGGTGTTTCTGAATGCTCAGAGCCTGACCTGAGAAGCTGTTTGCTGCTCAGTTGATCTTTCCCGCCTTGCTGCATGGCTCCTGGGGTTGCTGTGTCAGCCCCCGAGCCTGGCTGGCTGTCCCTTGCCATGGTCCTCTGTGCCACAGCAAGGGGCTGAGGTTGGCCATCTGTGACCCACGCAGCAGGTACAGACCCCCCTGCGGGGTGGCGGAGGGGGTCAGCCTGATGCCAAGGGTCCCCTGAGGGCAGGGGAGCTCCTCACTGAAGGTTCCTTCAGTGCACTGACACCATCCTTCTCAGCTCAGAGGGATCCTCATCTGCACTGGTTTATACAGGGAAAAAAGACAAACTTTTTGGGGCTGCTTAAAGAAAGCCAGTGACCATATAGATGAATTAAGTTGATCAGCCAATGTGTTGACTTTCCATACTTTAAAAACCTATTTGAAATCATGTAGAGTATAAACTAATGTGTATTTCCTCCTACATTTTAGTTTAGTTTCCTGTTTCCTATAACTGTAGTTTGAGTGTGGCTGGAAGGCAGCTAGCAAACACTGAAGCATCCTGTGGGTGTAGAAATCTGGAGAACTGGGATCCTGACTACTTTTGCAAAATCCAGGGCCCCAAAACTCATACACAAGAGTTGAACAGCTGCTCCTTGGTGAGATGGAGGGGCTGCTCTGAGAGCTGGGACAACAGTGGTGTGTCCAGAAGAGCCATTTTCCAACACCAGGATGATCCAATGTTCCTCAACATGCACCCAGAAGGAGAAATAGTGCCTGGAACCTCAGAGCCTCCAGGGAGTTTGTGTGAAAGCAAACCAATGTTTGCTTTTTCCGAGAGAACAAGTAGGATAATGGCGTGTCCCTGAGAGGAGAACTGTCAGTCTGGGCTCCTGGGCTGTCCCTGTTCAGCCCAAGCCTGTCCTGCACGTGGGCTGGTCAGCAAAGGCAGCTGGGACTGAGCTGATGAGGAGTCAGCAGTCCCTGAAGGATGATAGGGATTGACAGGCTCATTTTCCTCCCTCCCAGGGGGAAGAATGTATTAATAATGAAAAGCAGCTAGGGCTTTAAATAATTGTTTAGAAGCACACACACAAAAAAGGAGTGCAATGTACTCCATTGCTCGGTGGACTTTAGAAAGTCTCCATGTAACCATCACTCTCAGAGGGCTGGCCGAGCAGAGCCTGGCTTCTCCAAGCGGTGGTGTGCAGAGAGCAGGGCAGTGCAGCCTGGGCTCTCCACCCTGCTTTGACACAGAGATCCCCACCATCCCACTCCCGGGGTCCTGCCAGCCTGCGGAGAGGTCAGCCCAGCACTGCCAGGCACAGCCAGCTGCCCCCGTGCCCACAGGAACCCACACAGCTCTCGGACCCAGGGCATCCTGTGCTCTCACACAAGGCTTGCTCTGTCCTGTTCCACCTCTCCTGGAACCCACCTGGAGAAGCTGTGCAGCCCATGAGGTGGCTCCTCTGGAGCTGCTGCTGACCTGGGCTCTGCAGTGGTCCCGCTGCCTTCACCTCCAGCCTGGTGCACTGCTACATGGCATGGGCTTGGCTGGCGTGGGAGAGGCGATTTGGCTCTCAGGCCCGTCCACCATAGGGACAGTGCCCATACATTTTGGAGATGAGGACATGTCTGTTATCCTGGCCTGAGCTGGGGGACACCAAACCTTCCTTTCTCACCAAAACACTCAATGCAGCATTATCCATGACTGGTGTCCAGCTACTCATGGTCACTGAGGTTGCCATCCTTCTCCATTGTGCTCCTCAGCAGCTGGGTGCACCAGTCCTTCTGGAGTGCCTTGCCCATGGGACAGTACCCATGTGAGCTGGTGGAGCAGCAGTGGGTGCTGGCTGGAGCAATGTCACAGGAAGGAGACTCGTGGATGTGCCAGGCAGCTCTGCTCCTGCCTTGTGCAATGGTTAAAGAGCAGTGACAACAAGCCCCAGGAGAAGTTCTCAAAGGAAACACTCTGGACAGAAAAGGACAGGGAATAGGAGGACAGGTTCCGGACTGAGCCATCTGTCTTGTCCTTTAAATTCCATCTGGCCATGAATGGGCAAGCTCAACCCTGCCTGAGTTAGAGGGGAAGCTCTGCAGGTAGTGGGGAGCCCAGATCCACCCTGACCTGCCCAGGCTCAGCTCTGCGCTCTGTGGCCTCATCCTCCTGTCCTTTCATACCCCAGCCCTGGACTCCCAGCAAGGTCCCTTGCTTGGGCTAGGCTGCCCAAGGCCATCCCAGCTCTGATGGACGCTGTGCTTCTCCCATCACATTACGCTACAGGAGTCAGACAGTCCCTAAGGAGACAACACCGTCTCTGGGTATCGACAGTAAATGCATCTTTTCCTACAATGGGCAGTCAATATTTGAAGCAGAAAACTCCTGAGAGAGAGACTTCAGCCCCATGGCTGCTTGACCATAAAGCACATCAGCATCACTGATTTCGTGTTTGCTTGGCTGCAGGATAAAGTAAAGCTGCCTTAGGACTCAAAATAAATAGGGAAATGAAATTAAAGAAATGAAATGAAAATAAATGAAATGCAGTGAAAGCCTGGCTTGCAAGAGAAGAGTGGGGCTGGGGGCTGGACGGCTCCAGAAGCAGAGGGGCCAGGAGTGACTGCTGGGCTGTGGGACCAGTGGGAAGGGAGGGAAAGTAAAAGGCGGGGGCTGGCGGGGCAGGAGCAGAAGGGCTGGGAAGGCAGGGAGCAGGGAAGGGCAGGGAGCTCCCTCCTGCCCAGCCTGGTGTGCTCTTGCCCAGGGTGGACACTCGTTTCTATACGGCAGAGTTTATTGCTCCCTTTTCCTCCTGTGGGCTCTTGCAGGGCTGCCAACAGGTCCTGATCCTCCTGCCTGTCCTGCTTGCCCTGGGCATCCCTTCTGCTTGCCCTGGGCATCCCCTGATGGCCAGCACGGTGTGGGGCACTGGACTTGCTGCGGGGCAAGTGTCGGGTCAGGGCTGGTGGGGCAGTCAGGACTGCCCCAGCCCCTGGTGCCTCCCACACTGTGTCGGCTGCATCCTCTCTGAGCTGCTTTCCCTTTAAGAGGGATTAAACTGTTTTCATTACATTTCAATCACTCTCTGCAACCCTTGGCACTTTCTGGAGAAGTGGTGTCCGGGAAGGGAAAAACCCAACAAGACTCTCCCCCATCATCTTTTTAATTTGGAAGGAGAAAGAAGCTTAAAATGAAATCTCCCAAATCCTTGATCTTGCAGCTTGCAAGGGCTGTCTGCCAGGACAGCTGCCTGGTGCCCCCAGTGTCCCCCCACCCTGAGGCAGGCACCATGGCAAGGGGGTGGATGGCCCCTGACCACAGGGAGAGCACCCAGGGTGGTCGGTGGGAGAAGACCCTGGTTAGCAATGGCCATAGCAAGGCTGCCAAGGCATGGAGAGGATGCCCCCCTGGACCCAGGGGAAGGGGCTGGCTTTGCATGGCCCCGTTACCTTCATCCCCTCAGCTTGTGTTTTTTTGGGGTTGCCCTTCCTCTTCCCAGTGGTTTTGCTGATGCTCAGGGGTCTCTGTGGTGCAGCAGATGACCTGATCTGATTTATGGCAGCTTTGTGTGCCCCAAACCACTGTGAAGCCCAGCTGGAGCCAGGCTCCTCTCAGGCACAGTTTGCAGCAGCCTGGGGGTGGCTGTCTGCTCCAAGCTCCCTTCCAGCAGCACCTCCTGCAGAATGCACCCGCAGCTCCAGGCACCCAGCGACGTACGAAACCTCACATCACGCAGGAGATGACAGCCTTGCCTGAAGAAGCTTCCTGCTCAGCAGGAATCCCTCCCCTCCCCTGGCTGAGCACTGCCAGTGTTTCCCTCTGTAGGATCCACAGCTGCTGCGCTCAACTGCTGGGAGTGGGAGATGGGGCTGGTCCAGGGGCTGCCGGAGCTGGCAGGAGGTGGTTCACCACACTCCAGGAAGGCTGAATCACACCTTCATTGTGAGCTGAAAAGCCTCCGTTGTTGTAAGAGATACTTCCATGGTTGCAAACATTTGCTTTTCTGCCTCTTTCTAACAGGGAAGAAGTCAGGCTGGCCTGAGCGCTGGGCAGAGTGGAGGTCACCAAAAGGAGCTGGATGGAGGAGACGGCTGCAGTGCAGTGTGGACACCAGCAAAGCAATGACTTCCCAGCTACCTGTCCTCACCCCACCAGCAAAGCAATGATTTCCCAGTTATCTGTCCTCACTCCTACGTGCCTTGCCCAGCTCACGGCTGCCCAGCCAGCCAGTCAGCCAGTGTTCAGTCAGTCCTTGAAATGATGGTTTGTGACTCCTGGCAGAAAGTGTGAGTGAGAAGTCTGTCAAAGTGTCACACAGGGCAGCACCAGTCCAGTGACCTGTCCCAGAGATGTCTGGTTTTGCAATCCTAGAAAGCTCTGAAGTTTCTGCTGTCCATCAGGGGCCTCTCCAGTGGCAGCTCCAGCATTTGATGTCTTGTCCTGTCCACTCTGCACACAGAGAACAGCTCTCCTTCCTATTTTCCACCCTTGGAGACCAGTTCTGTGTCGCCTTGGAGGTGCTCCACGAGGCTCTGCACTGTGTCCTTGAGAGGATGGCTGTCCAGGAGACGCTGGTCACGGCTCTGTCCCTCTCTCCTCACAGCAATTCCTCCCCTGTTGCTGTGACATGGTGAGGGCAGCAGCCAGAGGACCACGGCTCCACAGGGCCCTGCCTGTTCTGAACAGGCTTGAGACCCAGACACAAAACAACAAAGCCTGGGAGACCTTGTCCTTGTGAGAGGGCAGAGCACCTCCTGCAAGCCAACCACGTTAGGGACCACTTTGATCAGCTTCTGTGCTGGGGGTCTGCACCACAGGGGCCTTGGGCAAACCAGCTGCCACTGCCCACATGGCTCCACTTCAACTCGGTGTGGAGGTGGGTTTCCAGGAGAAACTATCCTTTTCTCATGCCTCTGGGTTCCCACAGGCCAAACTCCTGACTTCAATTCTGCAAACCCACCTTAAAACAGCTTGTACTGAAGGCATGGAGAGGGCAGGGTGCAGGACAGGGCAACCCCGCTGCCCTGTCTCAGCGAGCAGGGGGCAGGAGGAGGGAATGCAGGAGCTCACCCTGCCAGCCTCACCTCGCTGCTCCCTGCTTCAGCCCCTTCCCAGGACCCAACCGCAGCCAGCTGCTGTTTGACAGCCTGACACGGGGCACAGCAGCTGGGGCTGGGGGCACGGGGCAGAGCTCGCTCCTTCTCACCATGCCCAGGAGGGCACAGGAAGCTCCGAGAGCAACCCGACCTTCACCTGCAGTTCTGCTCCTCGTGCGCTCCTGCTGGGACACTAGCATGAGGGCAAACACACCCCACGTGGCTCTGGAGTGTGTGTGTGTGCACTGTCACCAGCGGTGTGCCCGTGCTGGGGATCAGGCTTGCCCTGCCAGGCTCTGGAGGTGGCCAAGAAGAGGTCAGACCCACCTCCACAGCCTCGGTGGGACTCAGGCTGTGTGTGGGTGCTCCTGCTGCTGCACAGACTGGGGAGCTGCAGGCTCCAGCCCAATGCTGCCTCTCCTCTCCCAGGGCCAAGCACAGGCGCAGGCTCCATGCTGCCTCCATCCCTTTACCATGCCATTGGCACACATCTTCCACACAAGAAGCCCATGTCCTCCCCGTGGCTGCCGTCCTCTGCAAACACAGCCGTGTCTGCCCTGGCTGAGCAGTGCCTTGATGCAGAAACAGGCACTCAATGAGCTCTCCCTTCTCCTCAGAATCACAGCCGAAAGCATCATTCCTTCCCTCCGTCGCCTCTCTGCCTCCCCCTCACAGCTTAGCCATACATTTCCTGCTATTCCCACTAGCAGCTTTCCAGCAGCTTCTCTGTTTGTTCCCTGTGGAACCCGCAGAGCCGCTGCCCCCACGCTGTGTGCCAGCCCACGGGCCCTTGTCCTTGCTAAATGCAGGGAGGAACCTACCACCTCCTGGGAGAGCTCAGCTGTCTCATCCTCACCTCTGTCATGTCACATCTGCAGAACAAAATGCACCACTTAACCACGGTGCCTGTTCAAAACACCAGGCACTAGCCAGACCTCGGCCCAGGTGGTGCCAGCAAGAGGCCGGAGACCCTCTCACCAGGCTTTGTGCTGGCATTTGTATAGCAGTTACAGACTGGTTTAGGTTGGAAGACATCTCTTGAGATCACAATCTTTGCCAGTGGGGTTTGCCTGAACAGGACTGGTCAGGGAGAGACTGGTCACAAAGGGCCAGGAGGCCATTCAGGTGCTGCTCAAGAGAGGCAGGTAGAATCCCAGACTGGTTTGTGTTTGAAAGGACCTTAAAGCTCATCCAGTGCCACCCCCTGCCATGGACAGGGACATCTCACACCAGACCAGGTTGCTCCAAGCCCCATCCAACCTGGCCTTCAACACTGCCAGGGAGGGGCAGCCACAGCTTCTCTGGGAAACAAGAAACACCGGGAGAAACATCAGGAGAAGCAGCAGCCTGTAAAATGCCTCAGGGCAGAAGCCCCCCAGAAGGAATAAGCCCCTGCCCTGATGGGGCTGCAGGCCCCCTCTGGAGCCAGCTAGTCCTGCCCTCTGCTGATCCACTCTTCTGGGGCTCCACACGCCATAATCTCCCACATAAACCTCAGCTCAGCCACCCAGGCTGGCTGCAAACACATGGGTGGCTTTTATATATAGAAACCCAGCAGCGTGCTAATAGCTAGCTAGATAAGGCATAAATGATTCCCAACCTGCAGAAGAGAAGTGACTCCCCTTGCTCTGCTGCAAGAGGCTTAAAAATTGCACACTGTGGTGTAGGTGACGTCGGTCTGCCTACACACATGGATTCAAATGTTCCCTCAATTGCCAGGAACACTTCATGTGCCATTCAGCGAGGGGGGCCACCGGCTCCCAGGGCGTTGCATTAATGATGATTCAAAGAGTTCAGAATCTAATCGCAGAGAATAAAAATAGCTGGCTTCTACTTGGAACGATTCATTATACAACAGACCTTCCCCCAGCCTCCCGCCGCCTGCTCCCCCTGCACAGCTCCGTCCCAGGGGCAGTGCGGTACTGAGCTCTGAGCAGCCCGCAGTGCTGCGGTCCTGGGCTGCTGAGGGTCTCCTGAGGAGCACCCCTGGGGTTAATGTCACCCAGCTTTTCCCACTGAGACTTGTGCTCAGGGGACTACAGGCTGGTCAGTGTCATCTCTCTGCCTGGTAAGATCATGGGGCAGATCCTCCCTGGAGACTAAGGCACATGGAAGACAAGGAGCTGACTGGTGACAACCAACACGGCTTCACCAGAGGCAAATCATGCCTGACAAGTCTGGTGGCCTTCTATGAAGGGGTTTCATAGCTGGTGATAAAGGAAGAGCAACTGATGTCATCTACCTGGACTTGTGCAAAGCATTTGACACTGTCCCTCACAACATTGTTATGGATTCTGATGGGAGGTGTCCCTGCCCATGGCAGAGAGTTTGAACTAGATGAGCTTTAAGGTCCCTTCCAAACATAACCATTCTGTGATTCTCTGTGACAGCATCACTGGGAGAACCGAAGGAGGGGAGTCAGAGGCTTCCAGCAAGTCATGTCTCCTCTACCTGGGATACCTCTTCAGGAGATGGTGAATGGCTTTACGAGGGCCAGTTTGTCCTGCTGCCTGAAGGTGTCCCAGCAGGCTTGTCCAGCCCATCTACAAATCCAACTTTCAGGCTGGATGAAGCAAATCCCAGCATAAGCTACACTGGTGTGTGAGCTCAAGAAAGTGTGCAGCGCTGATTCCTCAATGCTACCGAGTCCCATGTCACTGGTGGAAGGATCTTCACTTCTCACTCCTCGTGTGAATCAGTGGTTTGTGCCCTTTTAACGAGGAATCTGCGTGCAGCTCCCAAAGCCTCACAGTAGCCAAGCAGTGCCCACAGCCCTGGGACCCTCGGTGCATGCCTGTGGTCCCCTGCTTGTTCTCCAGGCAAAGGGATATCCCTGCTCGGACTGCCAGCTGATGTCCACTGGGGTGATGGAGAGGGACAGGACTGGAGCCATCTCAAAACAAAGAATATTTTTTCTTCCTTATATGCTCTAGATACTACTTGGTTTTTGGGGGTTGTGTTGGTAGCAGCGCAACCAAATGTGAAAAGATGTTTCACTTCAGGTGTTGAGTAAGCTGGAGGAGCAGATGAACTCTTGAGACTTATTTTCATACAAATGTACAAATGTCACTGGGAATATAATCAACTCTCCAGGGAATAAAACCCCAGAAGCTTTACAACCTATTTGTCTATCGCTAAATAGAAGTTTCTGCAAGTCCTCTGGAAGATGGGATCTTCTCTGAAGAAGGAAGTGCAAAGTATTAAGTAGGTCAAATGAGACAAATGAAGGCAAGACAAGAATGGGAGATATTTCAAGAAGAAAGCAGGAGAGCTGATGAGGTGGAGAGGAAGGACCAGGGCAGTGAGCAAGGGTTACTGTCCTTTGAAATCTACCTGCAGCCTCTGCTCTCTTACAGGGCACTCAGGGCTCACACTGGTGCCAACATGGTGCATGTCCCAGCTTGTCTGAGAGAGCAGACCATTTGGGATGCTGTTCTGCACCGGGGCAGTTGTTCCTGTTGCCTAAATGTTCAGATGAAGCCAGGTGGGGTCCTGCCTGCATTGGGATGCAAGATGGAGATGCTCTCCGGCAAGTGGATTTGATCCACGCCTGAGGGTCCTAGGGCAAGGGGAAGCAGGTGGGGGAAAGTCAGCAGTTCCCTCTACCACTACATCCAGAGAAACAGACTGAGACTGGTCTGCAGCCTCCCGTGTGCTCCGACCTGCAGGAGCACTCCCTTTGTCTCAATCTAGGTCAGCGCAGAGGCGTGATGTTACTATAGCAATCTGTGTTACATTTCATAACTTTATTTTAGCCATGGGCGTGTTGCAGGTTTCCTTACTAGATGGGGGGAGGGTGGTCATTGACACCCCCCCCCAGTTCCCCTTCCCCAGCCTCCCTCTCTGCCCCTCACGCCACAAGCACACGGTGTGTCTGTCCATCCTGTCCCCCCCAGCTGTTCCTCAAGAGCCCCAGAGCCATCCCTGGGCCATACTGTACCTCTCACAGCTTGCTGGGCGTGGGGACTAGACCAGATTCAGCATCCTGTGCACCTCGTGTCCCTCGGGGCTCCAGAGCTGTCCCTCATGAAGACCTGCGAGGCAGAGAGAAAAGGGGAAATGTCCTCAGGTCACAAAATGGTGTCTTCCCACCAAATAGGAGCCACCAATCCCAGGCCATAACCCTGGTGCTGTACAGACACAACTCCAATGGACACCCAGGTTGTCTTCATTAGGTCGTAGCAAAGGCACAAGGCAAATGCCAGAAAGCAAAAGAGGCCAAGGCAATACCCATAGGAGTGGGGGAAGATGTGGAAGTGTTCCCATGTCCCTCTGTGTCACACGTGGATTGGAAGGATGAGCAGGAATCCAGCCAGGTGGGGAGGAGAACATGCAAAATGCCTGGGCTCCCTGCTCAGGGCACAGTGCTGGGGACAGTGCTCTTTGCCTCCCCTTCCATTGTTTGTCATGAAATGATCCCTCAAGGAACACCCTCACCACCCACGGCTGTATCTTTGTCTGTTGGCAATGAAACCCCCTGAGCAGGGGTTGTTCTGTGCCTCAGCTTCTGGACTGTTCACTTTGCTCTCAGCCCTGGGAGAACAGAGCCTGCTAAGGCAGGAGGGACAATCCTGGGGATAATCCCCTGACTGTGGTGGCAGATGGCTGTCAGTTACCTCTGGCACGTCCTAGCTATAGCCCTGCCAAAACCTGTGCCTTACCCTCACCTACCAATGCTGCTCATTGAACCCTCACTTGAGCAGCTCGCACTGTAAATCTCTTCTTTCTGGTCACTAGGTGCTACTGTACTGCAGCTAAAACGTTTTGCTTCTTTCTTCATTGTCATTCACCATCAGCTACACTGCACACAGCTGAAAAAAACTGCTCCCTGTATGAATAGTAAAGTAAATAAATACAGGGAAAACCCCAATGTTTCTTAATGTCCTCAAAAGCCTACGCATCACCACAGAGAACACAGTCAGGATTATTTTATCAGTGAGATTAAACATTATTTGCTGTTTACGTCAATTAATTTCCAAGGTAGGCTTGTTTACATGCATCTCTTCTGCACTGAGAAGATGCAGGCACAATCAGAAGATGCTGGGACAATCAGCGGAGTTCAGCCTTTCACTGCTGAGAAGCAAGGGATGGGAATGGCTTGGGAACTCAAAGCAAGGAGTCAGCCTTCTATGATGGCTTTGTTTTCATTCCAAGTTGGACAGACATGGCTCCCCGGGCCTTGAGAGGGCCTGCCTAGAACTCAAGAGGGCTTTGAAACAGGCAAACAACAATTTCTTGACTGGGAGAATGTATGGAAGGCTGGGACAAGGACACAAACCTCAGCAGCTTTCCTGGGAAAGCTGGATTTGAGTGGCAGATGAAGCAGAGGAAGAACAAACCAGTGCCAGTAATAAGACGGTAGCTCTTTGTCGCCAGAAGGAGGTGGGCACTGCAGTGCCCATGAGATCCTGCTCTCACTCTGCCACCACCCAGCAAGAGGGGTTTTCTCCCCAGGTTAACTCATGCCTGGGTGTGTCTTTACAGACATCCTGGGTACAATGCATGCCTGGGTTACAACAGAGGCACTGTGTGTCCTTCCAAACATGCTCAAGAGCCCCGTTATAATCTGTCCCTAGGAAGCAAAGACTAGATAGGTGGGCAGATGCAGTGCAGGTAGAGAATAAGAGGACTTGGTGTTCAAGAGGCATTCAGAGGCTCTCGTGGGGGATAGCCCAACAGAGAGAAGAATGAAAAGCCTGGTGAGATCAGAAAACTGCCCTCCTAAATCCAGTCCAGACCCTCCTCCCTTTCTCGCTGTGCTCTGTACCACCTGAACCCCCAAACTGCAGAGGTTCAAGGAAAGACACATGCCCTGGGAAAGTCAAGCAGGAGACAGTTGCTGTTTAGGCAGGGCAGTTACATATGTCCCCAGAGCTCATCTGTCCTCTGCACCAAAACACTTGGTTTTTGTTTCTTGCTGCTGCTGGGCACTCAGCTGTGAAAACCAGAGGCAGACTCTGCCCAGGAGCACAGCAAGCACGTTTCTGCCTCACTTTTGGAGGCATCAGGTCTTGAAGACAAGGGACAGTTTCACATCTCAAACTCAGACATTCCCGAGCTCAGATGTGTCCCTGAGGGTGCAGGTTGCTGCTAATAGACCACTGCTCCCAGCACTGACTGTAACATTAATACGAGGTGAGGTATGGTGATGGGTGCTGCAGATGGCCACGCAGCAGTAATTGCACTGACACCAGTCAGCACTTTCACAGCTCCACATGAAAAGTGAATTCCAGCTACGAGTGACTTGAGTTAGGTTTGAGCCAGTAACCCACAGGTGTAGAGCCTGCAAGAGCCATTAGCATGGCCAGTATCCATGGCCAGTATCTACAGCCAACAACAGCATCAGCACCCGTCTGCCCAGTGTCCAGCAGCTATTGCTCCCCTGCTCTAAGACCACTAGCACTGCTAGCGATGCTCACAGCATGCCTTTGGATGCACAAGCACCAACCACTAGTGCCCAGCATCCTGCTTCACCACTTGTGCTGGAAATACCAGCTTAGCACTACCATCATCCATCAAGCCTGCGCCTGTCGCCAGCACTCTCAGGGGATCCTGGTGTGCCTCTAGGAATGGTGCCAATCCTGGGACACCTTGGCACAGGGTGATTCTGGGGCTGGAGCAGTGCCTGGCTTCCAGGCCTCCACCCTCCCAGCAGATTTCTCAAAATAAAGGATGCCACAGAATCATAGAATCACCAAGGTTGGAAGAGACCTTAAAGATCATTGAAGCTTTGGAGGAAGAACCATTTTTGTCTGCAATACTGCTTTTGTCTTTGCATGCTACTGTTGCACTGAGAAAGCATGTTATAATTACCATTAATTAATACCAGCAACAACGCCCCAAGGAAATGCAAATGAGCAATTGTGCCACCAGCACAGTCACATTATGTTAACTACCAGCGGCCCATCACCATCCTTCCTCTCTCTCCCATTTCAGGAGCAGCTCACACATGTCATGGTTGCTGTGTGGAGGGGGTGGGATTGAAGAGAACGTGTGGAAGGACACACAATGCCAGGAGTGGTGGTGTAACCTCAGGCAGACCAAGGGCAATGGTGGGCAGCAGGGCACATGCTGGGCTCCCCGAGTTTCTAGTCCATGAAGGCACAGGATGCCAGAGGAAGCTGCCAAGGGTCCTTCCACAGTGGTCTGCATGTTCCCATGCTGTTGTTTGCTCAGGACTGTGCTGCTGATGAACTGATGTCCCTTCCCTGCCTGATTCAGGGCACTTGGTGAACCAGGGCCTCAGAGGCTCTGCAGCCATACCTTGCTGGAGAATCAGGTCATGATTAGTGTTCCTCCTTCCTGCTCTAGGAGAGGGCCACAACCTGCCCTTCTGTAGCCCATGTGGTTCTGTTGGGCTTGAAGTGTGGCTGGAGAAGACATTGAAGAGACTGATCTGGCGTTCATGGTTTCTGGCATTCATGGTTTCTGGTATTGCCACCTCAATAGAGGTGACTCAGACTGCAGCTGAGTGACAGAGAGTCACTCTGAGTAAAGGATCCTATTGCTGTCGGGGTCTCCAGATGAAGTCACTAAGGGTTTTATCCCGACTGAGCAGTGGGAAGCACAGCCTGCTCATGTGGCAGCATGACTCGAAGGGCAGGGTGGTCTCCCCCTTTCAGTCAGCCCCACACTGGTGTGGCCACAGTCTGAGCAGAGCAAGGCAAGCAGAGCACTCATGGTGGGCCTTCCTGGCAAGGTGCAGTTGGTGCTGGGATTTAATTTTAGTGAAAACACTGTGAAATGTTGCAGGCTCAAAAAGCAGCATCTGTGGCTGTGGCTGTGTGAGAAGGGGAGGTCCCACCCTGGCTGGTCCCTCACCCCCCGCTGCAGGGACTTTCTGCTTCTCTTCCAAATTTGGAAGAGCCTCAGCAAACTTCCCCTGTCTGCTTCTTGTTAAACCTGAGAAGAAACTAATCCTCGTGTCAGAGAGCCAGAAAAGTGACCTGCCTGGGCTCCTTTGTCTCACAGCTGGCCCCACGCTGGATCCAGAGCTCTGGTATGAGAGGAGGGCTGTGAGCCTGGGAGAAGATCCTGTGAGCACGGCAGGGACATCCGCAGGGACAGAGGGGATGGGATGAGCAGCTGCAGCACGGAGGCAGTGAGAAATGGGTGAAGGGCACAGCCAGGCAGTCAGGCTCCCAGTGACAGCTAGTGCTACTGAATGCAATGTCCTTCTCCTGATATCATCCCTAACTTGAGTTCCTTCTACTGCTTAGATTTAGAGACTGTAAGTTCAGGTATAGTCATTCCAAATCTCGGGCCTGTTCTCCTTTATGAAATAGGCCTCAGCATCAATCTGTACCAATCTAGCAACAGAAATCATAAAAATAAATACGTGTGTGTTCTTGTACCTCCAATCTCATAACCATTCCTCTGGATAAAACAAATAGAGTGAGCTCCTTTGGGTCTCCCAGGAAGAATTAAATTGTGTATGAAGGATGCTTGGGGCCTGATTTGAGACCTATCACTGCCTTACATTCAAGAAAGGAAAAAAGGATGCTCTGGAGAGGAGGGATGAGATACGACTGTTGGTAAGTGAAGAGATTTGTAGCCAGTATTAAGATTCTTCTGAAGGAGGTATGAATGGAAAAATATGTGTGTGAAAGCGCCAGAGGAAACAACTGAGCAAAGGTGGGAAGCGTGGCAAAATCCTGCTGAACTGTGAGGAACATCTCTCCAAGCCCAGAAGGCACTCTGCAAATGTCCCCACACAGATGGCCTGTCAGCAGAAGAGTTGCGTTTGGGTCATGGGAGGAGGGTAACGAGGTTACTGCACATCCCACGTGCTGTTCCTCTTCCTGCTCTCCCCACAGGAAGGCACCCTGAATACAAACACAATGCACATCTCGCCTGAGATTTATGGAAGTTGAAGTAAGCAGGAGTCTGAAGCAGAAGTTCCATCCATCATGACTATTGACTCCTAGGGAGTATAAAATATCCCAAACCCACCTCACTGTCAATCAAAAGCAACCTCAAAGACATAGTGGGGACCCACAGCAGTTCCTCTTCTTTAATTCTGTACACAGGTGGACCTGCCAAGACCTCTGGACATACGCCTTGGAGCTTGCAAGTACATGAAGGAGAAAGGCTTCAGGCAGAAGGAGTTTGAGTGACAAAACAGTTTCATTTGAAAGAAATACCACCCTCCCTCATGGTAAGACCTTATATTAAATTCTGTTTCATTAATTTACAAAATAAACTCACAGTCTGGCTAGAGACTGAGGCTCAGGCAGGCCAACAGCACCACAGAGAAGAGGAGGGGACACAATACCCTGTAGGCTGAGGTTCCCAGTTCTCAGTGTGGGAACAGCAGAAAACAGCTCTGAGGTTTCTGGTGGAGGGAGGTGGAGGTGCATGGAGCAGAACTGAGCCTCTCCAGTCCATGCAGTGACACCCAGCAGTGAAGGTGGATGCTCTTACTGAGGATCCCACTGACCAGTGGGGTGGCACGTTCCTTCCTCAGGGCCCAGATGCACTGGGTGTAACTGCTGAGGAGGGATTCACTAATCTGCACTGATGGTGCACCTCACAGGCATGCTGGGCATGCCAGGAGCACAGAGCTCCTGGGCGTGCAGAGGGCACTGGCGGGGCAGGGCACTCTGGATTATCTGTGTGCCTCTGGGAGGAGGATCCTGCGGCAGTGTCCAGCCAGCAGCATGAGGGTGGGAGCTGGCAGGGTCTGGTGTGATGCAGTGGAGATGCTGTTCATGATGGAAGACCTCCCTCTGAGGGCATGGGGAGCAAGGAGGGAGGGGGACAGACCCATTAGGATCTGAAGGAGAAGGGCAGGCAGGAGGGACCGAGGAGCCTTCATTACCATGACACCATGATGTTGAGAATAAAATTGGTGCAGACAGCAAGGGACTTGAAGAGAAGAAATTCTTTAATTGTCTTCACACCAATGCCAGGGAGCCTGGATAATACACTCTGTTCACGTATGGACACGACCTAGTTGTGCTCCTGAGACCTATCCAGGAGCGTCACATAATTGGAGTGTTAAAATCAGCAAATGCTAAAATCAACACCTTGAGGGAGGAGTGAGGGCACCAAGAGGAACACTGAATGTCAGGGTGGGCAAGGTCAGTCTCCTGAGCCGTATCTACCTGCAAAGCTACAGACACACCTGTGTCCTAGCAGAAGATGGGGAATGTGTGGGGCCTTCCACAACTCCCCAGCTCATCCCGGTGAGCCTGACAGCCTGCTCTGCAAACACCCTTGGGAAATGCATGGGAAAGGTGAACATCTCGTTACACCTTGTTATGGAGAACTTGAAGGAAGAGGCTTGTGCTGAGAACTGTATCCTAGTATGACCCCAAGATGGACTTGAGGGACACGGTGGCTAAGCAGCTGGACATAAGAAATCTGTAAAAAATGGTTAAAATGAGACCCTGCCTTGATGGGTGAAGGACACTGCAGTAGAAGCAGGGCCTGTGTGTGGCATGGGCAGTATCTCACCAAACAAGAGGGCCCTTTCTGGCAGCTCAGTAGCTGGGAGGATGCTGTTAAACTGGAGATGGTTTAGAGAAGAGCCACCAGGACTGCACAACCTGGCTCACACTGGGACACACCGGGACCACGAGCAACTGAATTGCAGACCACCAGCCCTTTAAAAGGCTGACAACAGCAGGCTCTTGGGTGCGGCAACCAGGACCCCATGTGCACCCTGGGCTGTCAGCTGGAGGTGGCTCAGTCTAGGCCATCAACAAAAGTCTCATTTTCAACAAATGAGCAATTGGCCATTAAGAAGACTCTGCTCTGCTGAGCATAGCAGTGCAATTCTCCATCATGGGCAAAAGTTCAAGTCACCTGGGAGGTCGTTCCCAAGGTGTTCAAACAGAGTTTTGAAACCTGGAGGGTGAACAACTTGAGGGATTTCTCCCTTGGTTGCTCTCACCTCTCCAGTAGTGACTGTACTGCTGGTCTGGGGCACTGTGACAAATGGGACACTTGCACATGCTCAGGGTCCCTGACTTCACACTTTACATCCACCAGGAGACACAGCAGATTTATGGTATTTTTTTTTCTTAAGAAGAGCAGTGGGAGCACCACAGACGCAGGACAGCATCAGATGAAGAAGTCACCCCAGTACTGCCCAGTCCCATGGAGGGGAGGGGGCAAATGCCAGACCCTCCACTGGGCCAGGTAAGGCAGTGTGGGGCTCCCCTGATCCAGACAGGTGTGAAGAGGTCTGGGATGTCCCTGCTCATTGATCCTAGGGTGGCCTCCCTGCTCTGAGATGCAGACAACAGCATGAAAGAGTCAGTGAAGAGCTGGGAAATGAATGGGTGCAGGTAAAGCTCAGCTTAGGGAGTAGGGGGGGAGAAACACCAGCTGCACTTGCCCAGCCTTTTGGCTCTCTCCTCGGAACCTGGCATGGGCCACAGACAGGCCACTGCCCCAGGTGACCCCTGCTGATCTGTCCATCCTACAGACAGCACCTCCATGCCAGTGGGAGGCTCTCAGCCTTTCCCATGTGCTGAATGCTTTCCCATGAGAGTTTCTACCCTTCCTGTAGGTTTTTTTCCTCCCTTAAAGCTTGAGCTGAGGCCAGAGGAGTGTCTGGCCCTATGGGAGAACATTGCTGGTGATGTCCTGGCACCTGGACATCACCTCTTCCAGGAAACCCCATGTTCCTTTGAAGCTACCACCTGGCTGCCCTCAAGGGAAGGTGTGAACACTGCCAGCAGTAACACCCGCAGTGCAAGGACAACAAACAGTTGTCTCCAGCCTCTGGCTGATGGACCAAGCTGAGAGAGGGATCTGCACCAGTTGGTCACCAGCGCAGCAGGACCAGGCTCAAGCCAGCGGAGCGAGGACGAGGTGAAACCCCTCTGGGAGCTGCAGAGCAGGTTTAGGGCACCACAGCCTTGCTGGCTACAGCCCGAGCCTAGGCAGAACATGAGCAGCAGTGGTGGCTGTGCACCTGGAAGAGCTTGTCCAAGAAGGTTATGCATGACTGAGGAAAGGGACAGAGGCACACTGACCCAGTCAAGGAGCAGATTCCCCTGTGCCTACAGCTGCACTTGCATTCACCATGGACTGGCACACGTTCACTGGCTCTGCTGGCTCTTGTTTTAACCTTCGGCTGATCACGCCAAGCCAGAGGACACAGGGTTTGATTGCACAGGTGGGATAGAGCTGAAATGTGGCTACAGAGTAAAGAGAAGGCCAGAGGAGCTGGTATGGGGCCACTTCCTCTGCTGCCCAGCCCATTCCATCCTGCAGCCCCACAGTGTCTGTTCTCACTGCTCTTCTCACCCGGAGAAACAGATGATTCTGCTCCTGGCTGGGTGTGAAGGGGTTTCCTGCTGCAAAGTACCCGTGTCCTGACCACACTCACTGAGCCCATGGGAGGCAGAAGACCTGAATGACCTGTCCTTGCTGTCCCTCCCTGACACTGCTTTTCTGCTCAGGCTAATGAGACAAAGAGCAGCATCTCTCTGGGGCTGAGAGCAATCTGATATGGGCACTCAAAATCTGTGCAAACAGAGCTCTAAACCAGGTCTGACACACAACCAATGTCAGAAAGCCCCACGCTTGTGTGGCTCTGGCTGAGAAGCCCTCAGCCTTGTCCTTTCACTGGCCATGGTGACCCAATGTGTTATTGGGTGCTCGGACAAAGCATGACCTTATCTGGGACAATCTGCAATACCCAACTGGGTGCCATTGGGGCAGAAACACTCGGACCTTGCTGGGGCAGGGCTCTGCTCTGTGCTTCTTGCCTGAGCCTGGCTCTGAGGTGGCCACCATCTGCAGCTTTGCAAGGGATGGAAAAGGTGAAGCACATTGGGAATCCACCTGTGGCAAGCCCAAGGAAAGGCAGAGCATGCTGGGGCTAGAACAGCCAGCCCAGAAAGAGGGGTCCCACGTGTGAACTCCCCATGGGTGTGGTGCTGCTTGGGACGCGTGGCTGGCAGTGGGTCATGCTGTGTCTGACCAGCCCAGCCTGTGGCACTCGCTGTGCTGTGCCATGCTGCTTGCTGTCACACCGACAGCCACCGGCTGGCACGGCTTCGCGATGGCTCCAGCTCCTCGGGACCCACGGTGCGGGTCGGTTCTGGCTGCGAGGACATGTTGCGCTGATCAGGGCTGCTCCACACCCCCACGCTGCTGAGCAGCGGTGGCCTCTCCACGGTGTGGAGGATGCTGTTGCTCTGATAGCAAGAGCAGCTCTGCAGGTGCCTGCCTTTAACAAGATGAGTAATTCTTTCTCAGTCTTTAATCAGTCACTTTTAATTAGTGTGCCAATTGTTTTTTCCTTAGCAAACAGCTCTTTCAAGAAGAGTTTTTGCTGCATCTGCTAGGATGGGAAAACATTGCTCCCAGCAGTGGCTGTGTCTCAGTGCTTTGGCAGGAGGTTCCTCCCATGGAGCCTGTAGGACAGGGCTCATGTATGGAGCATGGCAAAGGTCCTGCTTGTCCCTGGCCCACATGAGGGATGAGCACCCAGCATAGAAGCCACTTGGTGCTCTCAGACTTTTGGGTGGCTATAAAACAGGTGGTCACCCCAACCTGGGGTGACCGTTTCCCTGACTCTGGTACTGTTTAGCCACAACTGGCTGTTGTCGTGCTGAAGCTGTGCATCTTCTTGCACATTGAAATTGGAGATGTGCCCTTCATCAATGGCTCCTGCCTGGCTCTGCAGGTCACATCCCAGGCTGCCCGAGCTGGACAGTGAGACTTCCACACTGCTCTGAGCAGCATGCAGAGGTGATGGAGAACCTCACAAGCCAAAGGAGGGGTTATGTGCATGCTGCTGGGGTGGAGGTGTTCCTGGAGGTGCCCTGTGCTGGTGGTATTCTGGGCATTTCATTTTCTGGAGAGCCTAAAGACTGGCTCTCCCTTCCTGCAGGCAGAGACATCCTCCTTATCCACATCCCTTTCAGCCTTTTTTTTTCTCTTTTGAGACTTCCTTAACTTTGTGCTTCTGTCACAGCAGCAAGGTCCACAGGTGAGTTTTGCCTGTGGAAAAAGGCTCCCACCTTGATCACTTTCTGTGATGCTCTGTCCTTGTGTCAGGGAGAAGAGTAACCAAACAGCAGTTCCCTGATCTGGGGTATGCACTGTTTCCCAGCTCTCAGTCTCACAAATCCCTCATTATTTCTTTGCGTGTGAACTTTTGGGCCAGGACAAAGTGCTGCTGCTCGGCCACGAGCCTCCTGACAGGGTGCAGCTGCCCTGGGAGAGAGGACTGAGCACCACCCCACACCAGGGGCTGAAGGCACCTCCTGCCTCTTGCACCGATTCCCCCCCCTGCCACCTACACGTTCTGTGGATGCCGCCACATGGAGTGATCGTCCAGCAGCCCCTTGCAATAAACCCAGTGCTGCCCTCCTAGAAGTCACTAAATTCTCCAACTACAGGTCCCTGCACACATCTATTAGGGTGGCTGTGTCACCTCTGCTCTGGCCTAATATCCTGCAACCTCTGCCCCTGGGGAGCGATGGCACTGGGACACATGATGCTCAGACAGGAGGTCTGGTTCCAAGCAATAACGACGCGTTGGGTGAAGGGAATGAATCATGCACTGCCAAACCCTGCGAGAGTCAGCCACTGGCCACCTTCACCTCAGGCTAAGCCAAAACCCTGTGCCCAAACACGTCCGTTCGGGCAGGCATCCTGGGACAAGCCAGCCCACAGCAAGGGGGGGTTTAATGCAACCTATGTAGACCTGTGGAAAAATAAAATTGGAGTGGCAGTGGAATACAGGCTCCCTGTGGGAGAACAGGAAGGTTCCTGGTGAGCACGGCACCACCGCTTGGCAGAGGGGTTATGGTAGCACAGGGCCAAGTCTTGTCCTGTGAGAAGGAAGGTGTTGAGCTGGGGACATAGTGACAAAGGAAATTGTGTCCCAGGCCACGATCCTTTGCTGTGCCCTGGGTGCCCAGGGTAGGGGTGTGGGTCAGGCAGCAAGGACGGGGCCAGCAGCAGAGGAAGCTGCTCTGGATGAGGCTGTTTCCCCACAGATCTGTTGTGATCCTGCACAAGTGGTGTGATGTGGCACAACCAGGAACTTCTCCATGTGAACATCTGTGCCATGGGCTCCAAACACCTGTGCCAGGACTGGGATGAGGCTCCAGCCCTGCTCTTCATAGCCTGGACACAGCCAAGCTGGTTTCCAGGGCTACTTTGCACACAACCTCTTTGGAGGAGCACAGGAGACAGGTCCTTGCGTTCTCTGGCGAGTGCCTCCTCATCCCCAGGAGCTTTGAGAAGGGAAGGTCACACTGCAGACAGTTCAGCTCCCAGAGACCAGGGTGGGGGAGCTGTGTACACAGAAAATTTTCAGTTTCTGGTTAAACTTAGGAAAGAACTGCTTCTTTCAGGCTTTCCTGCAGTTACATTTTTGTTTGGTTTTCCTAAGGAATTGGCATAAGAAAAGTGTTTTGGGATGAGCATGACCGTTTTTTTGGAGTCTATAATAAAATACTTTTTAAAGTTGGTTTGGGTTTTTTAAACTGTTCAATCTTTTTGTTATGAAATATCACTCTTTCTTTAAAATAGATCAAAATGGCATTTTCAGATTGAAACCAGAAATGTTTTTGCTTAGCAGGCACCAACATAGAAATGGAGGCTCCAAAAAATTCCCCTCTTGTTCATTTGAGATTTTGAGCCCTTCACCCCAACACATCTACCAAGAAGATCACACGGCACCATTGTGTGGTCCCTCTCATGGAGACCCAGTGGTGCCCCCAGCGCAGAGGCTTGTCCATGCCATGAGCAGGTGTTTCCGCAGTGCTTTGGACATGAGCTGTGTGCTTGGGGGTTGGCAGCTGCAGGTCATTCAGCCCCAGATCCCAAGTGCTCCTTCCCCACCTCATCTCCACGTCACCGAACTCCTGAGATCATCCTACCTCTGTACCCAATGCCCAGCTGTGGGGCAGGGGCTGCCAGCCCCAGTTGTTTTGCTCTCATTTTCATTTCAACAATGCAGATGTGCAAACCCCAGCTTACACTTCCTCGGGGTGGGCTTTTCCCTCTCCCTTCAGAGAACCACTGCCCCTTGCCCTCCCTGAGTGGACCCCAGTCCCTTTCCTTCTCCTGGCCCCGAGTGAGATGTCCAGGCTGGCCCAGCTTCCCATGAGTCACCAGCAAATCTCAGCTTGCTTCTGCAGGGCCCTGGAACCAGAGCCTTAATTACAGGGCAAGACTAGCGGAAACAAGCTTATTATTTACAAGGCTAATGAAAATTAATCATTCCCTCCCTCCCACTCCCCCTCCCTTCCTGGTGGGAACAGTCATCTTAAAGCAGATTATAAAAGAATTAGGGCCGACTGCTGTGCTGGTCTGTGGCACTAACCAGAAGACAGTGTGGGCTGTGGCTTTGTTTGCAGGTCACCTGAAGCTCGAGGGTTAAGGGTACCTGGAAGGGAAGCACTGCTTGCCCCCTCTGCAGGGAGGATGGAGCCCACAGCCCCAGCCAAGCCAGGCAGGCTGCAAAGCTCTTTGGTGCTTTCCCAGGCAGCTGCTGCTTCCCCCCAAGGCTGGGCCGCTTTGGCATCATCTGTCTTCTTGTGAACAGGGAGGGTGTGAGGCGCAGGGCTGGTCCCACCCCAGGGACTCACAGCCCACCCAGCCCAGGAGACGTGGGAGCTCCCCAGGGTGGCCCAGCCGAGCCCAGTTAGCAAACAGGCAAACAGGTCTCCAGAGTCCAGTGGCTCCACGTGCCAGCCCGCAGCGCAGTGCATGGATAGAGAGAGACTGTGCAAAGCCAGGTGGAGGGAAGCAGTTCATGTTGCACAGGGCTGGAGAAACAGCATCCTGTACCAACTGGAGCCACTGGTTCTGGTGTGAGTGCTGCTGGCCTCTTCTGTAGCAAAAGGATGAACCTTGCCAAGTGCAAAACCCATCACCTTCACTCAAACCATCACCTGGACTCAAGCCATCACCTCCACTCAAACCATCACCTTCACTCAGTGGAAGCAGGCATAGGATAATCAAGGGCAGTCATGGGGACAAGGAAAGACCTCCAGGCTTTTGAACTCTGCCCAGTGCCAGCTTCTGTGGTCCCCACTGTGCAAAGAGCTCCCAGAGATGTAGCTTTGCATGCCCTAAGTCCTGGGCTGAGCACAGAGCTGCCCCATCTGCCTGCTGACCACATCCCTGCTTTTCGAGGCTGAAAGACCTCCACCCCCATGAGCAGCCTCCCTCTCTGTGGGGCTGTGCACGCTGGGAGGGAGAGGAAGGCAAGGAAGGGGCAGTGGGAGACCACCCCAGGCCACCCCCAGTCAGCTTCAGGGCTGATGCCCTGGATCAGGATCTGGGATGGAAGGAGATGAGGAGCAGGCTCCACAGTCAGGCTGAAGAGATGCCTCCTGCCATGGGGCAGCCCCGAGGGAGTGCTGAGTGGAGGAGCCTACCCCACAGCTTCTGCAGGCTACCACAACAACTAACTGTTGCTTTGGAGAAGACAGGAAATGAGGAGGAGGTCAATTTTTCATTTCAAACATGTGTATAACCAGGTTCTAGCAGGCAGCCTGAAAATAAATCTCCATCATTCTAATTACGGCTTAATTAACACCACTAGCTACAACGTGTATTCCCCGGCCCAGACAAACCCAGGGCTCATCCCCTGCTGATGCACAATGAGACAGGGGCTGGGGCACGGCTGGTGGGGATTCTCTAGCCTGAGATCTCAGTCCTGCTGCCCAGCACGCCGGACTGGTCCTGCTTAGGCAGCGAGGCTCTGCCTCAGCTTCCCTCACATTGCTCCAGGATGGGGGGAGCTGCTGTGACCTTCCCCAGACCTGGCTGCTTCTGGGGGCACTGGGCATGGATGGCTGACAGAAACTTGATGAAACAACTGGAGTCTGTCTCCCTTTTTCATAGTCTGGAATAAAAAAGAAAAGAGGGCCCTGTGGGTGAGGCACTCCCCTGTGCCACCACTGCACATCATAAAATCTCACTTTCCATGAGAATCATGCTCAGTTTGCCGTAAGAAAATGTGGGTTTGGTAAGTGAAGAGAGTTGGCCATTACAGAGAGAGAGTTTGGTAAAAATGGCAATAAGCATCCTGGAACTGTCATGGAAAATGCCACCCGTGTCCAAAGGCATGCCGTTTCAACAAGATCCAATCACCACATCTCAACTATCAAAGCTCCACTGCCCATGGGCACATGGGTGCTGGGGTCCTAGTGCTGCAGTCTGCTGGTGGCAGGGGCCTCCCTGGCCCCGATGCTGTGGAGGGGCCATCCCACTTGTCCAGACGTGGGGCAGCTGCTGGCTGCCCACCACCAGCCCTGGGCTTGCAGGGGCAGCAGCGCGGTCAGCCCGGCTGCTCAGAGCACAGGCTCAGGAGACTCCCTCTCCCCAGCACCTGCACCCCTGTGGCACACAGAGTGCTGCTCTTGCACGGGTTCTGTCCTTGGGGTGTTTTAGGGTGCAGCTGAGATAGGGATAGGAGGAGTGGAGGGGGGAGCATGTCCCAGCACCTCAGGCACAGTGGGGCTCAGCTGCAGCACTGCCTGGAAGCCTCTGGAGCAGGTCACATCGTATGAGCACCACGCTGTCCTGCTGTGCTCCAGAAATGTCCATCCCAGCAGTGTTCTCCACTCTTATCCCAGCCCTCCTTGCCACCAGATCAGACCTAAGCCACCCCCTTAGGAGTGGGAGCCCAGAGAACAGCACTGTCCTGTGTTTTGGGCATGTCTCATCTCTAGCTCCTGGGAATGGCCCCATTGGCAGAAATACCTTGGGCCAGCTCTCCCAATGCACCAGTCAGACAGCGTGGGGTCACGTCTCCCACTCAGCCCCTTGTTCTCATCTTTGCTATGTGGATTTTATGAGAAAGGTAAGCTTACAGCAAACCAAAACCTCTTGAGCTGGAGACCCAAGGAAAGGAGTCAGGAGACCAGAATGACCATTAGAGTAGGGGTGCTGCGATGTGGAAACCCATTCTGGCTGGTGGGAAGACCCACAATGACAGAAAGACATCTTGGGTGGGACATTCAAGGTGGGACAAAAATGACTGATTCCCTGATGGAAAAGACAGTGGGAGTTCCCCTTGGTTTCGGGAGCATTACAGCCACATGAGGCCATGCACCAGCCTGTCTACACTGACCCCTTGCCTGCCCAAGTAATGTCCAATGTCCTTCTGACCTGAGCTGTCCAGGAAAGGTTGGTCTCTCCTGTATCCAAAGGGCAGATGTGGTTGATAGCAAATTTGCTGGCAGCCAAGGAGCTGGGCTCCCCACCCCCCACCACGCCAGAAAGACCCAGGCACAGCCCATACCCAGTGAGCCAGCCTAGGCTGGTGGCAACCTTCCAGGGCTATGGCACACAGCTGCGTGCCCAAACCCCCCGAGCTGAACCCTGCTGCTTGCTTCACCTGGCCACCTCCTCCCCATCAGTGATGTCTGCTCACATGCTACATCCTCAGCTGGGTTTGCAACCAAAGGCAATGCTGTCCCTACCAGGTGACCCAGCAAAGGGGAGCACGTCAGCTGTGAGCGTTAGCCCAAGAAAAACAAGGAAGGAGACAAGATGAAAGAACCCACTTCTCCTGTCATCATCCCGCTTGGCACTTATCTTCAAAGCACTGTACGAATATTAATTAATCCTCCCAATGCTCCTGGGAGGAAGAGGCACATTAACATGACTCTTACTGTCTGATAAATACAGAGGATAGATGGGCCAGGAGATACCAGACAGGAAAAACAGGCAGGTCTGTTCCTCCTGCTGAACATGTCAGGGGCTGTGAGGCAGTGGCTGTGTCCCAGGCTAGTGTGTGCACGGGCTGGAGGGTGGCAGGAGCGGGGGACATGGAGTGGGGCAGAACACAGAGTGATGCAGAAATACAGGAGAGGGTGAAACTAAAGCAGAAAGGGAGGAGGAAGATGAGCCCTGTTGTCTGCACAGACACAGAACTGCCCTAGAGGCAAGTGCTGCAGGACGGGGAGCTCAGCAGCTTCCCTGGAAGAAGAGGCAGGTGAGAAGGGGTCGGTCTCTTCTGCCGTGCCCACAGTGAAAGGATGAGAGGAAAAAGCCTCAAATTGCAGCAGGGAAGATTCAGATTGGACATTAAGAAATATTTTTTTCCTGGGAGGGTGATTGGGCACTGGAATAGGTTGCCCAGGGAGGTGGTGGAGTCCCCGTCCCTGGAGGTGTTCAAGAGGCATCTGGATGTGGCGCTGGGTGCTGTGGGTGAGTGGGGATGGAGGTGGGGGTTGGACTGGGTGAGCTTGGAGGTCTCTTCCAACCTTGATGATTCTGTGATTCTATGCAGGAGCACATGCAAAGGACATCCTCGAGAGCTGCCCTGGTCAGGAATGAGTTGGAAGCCCAGGTCGATGCTCTGTCACCAGGAGACCCTCTGTCCTCAGGCTGGACTGCCTGACCTTCAGTTGACCTTCATCTCCACTGACTTCCCTCCTCCCCTGGCAAACGCACGACCAAAGCAGTGAGATGCTGGTGTCTGCTGAAGCACACCAGGACAGCACTGCATGGCAGAGAGCACAGGATCCCCTTGGGCTGCTCCCAGAGGAGATCCCCTCACGCGGGGAGCTGGCCCAGGGATGTCTGGCAACCCCAGCAGCTCTTCCTGCCATGGGACAGGTCAAAGGGGCAGGTGCACAACCAGGAGCCAGGAAAAAATAACTTTGAGCTTTGATTTGAAGCACTAAAATGAACATTGTTTAAAGCAACCTGGAAAGTCAAAACAATTTTATTTGGGCCCAAGCAAGAGCTTTCAATTCCAGCTTTGACAAAATTTTATAAATACCATAAAATTAGACTAAAATGGAAGAAACTCTGACACTGGTGTCAAGGCGACCTGAAGGGAAGCAATGAGATAAAGCATTTTGTCTTTTTTTTTAAAAAAAGGATTTTGACCTTCTCAGTTTGGCAGGTGAGCTCCCCAGAAGATCAAAAACCCCAAAACGTAGGGGTTTTTTCCTACTAAAAAAAGATTTTGGCTGAAAAATTCCACTTCTCACAGCTCTCCTGCCTGGTTCAACATGGGGACACCCATCAGCCCCTGCCTGAACTGCACAGTGACGGGGAGGGTGACAGGAGGTGCCTGAAGCACAGCCCGTGCAGATGGGACCACCCGCGCCCCCCCCCCCCGCCCCCCCCCCCGACCCTCTGGTGAGACGCCTCTGTCTCCCTGAGGCCAGCAGCAAGGGCTGGGAAAGGAGACAGTCACCAGTGGGTGACAGGACAGGGAAGTATGGGCCAGGCCTCTCCAACACCTATGGCAGGTTGGTGTCTGGCACATCTTGGAGAACCTGCAAGTTCTCCAGCCCTCTCCACGGCTGATGAATGCTGGGGGGAACCTCCTGGCCCTTCTAGTCCCTTCAGCACTGCCTCTTCTGCCATTTTGTATCAGACATCCTAATTACAGCACTGTGGTTATAACTGCAATTATTGCTGTGGCTGCAATGGCTGGAGCATGATCATCCTGGCACATGGAGCAATAACACAGCATGGTCCTGTGTCACAGGACCTGGGCTGGAGAATGCCACCCATCTGCACCTGCAATAAGTCCACAGGATGGGTTATATGAAGAAACCACCACACCCCTAGCTATGACCTCACCTCCTAACCCCCATCCTCTGGCAGCCCTTTGCAATGCTCCTGAGTCGTGTGGACCCAATATACTGTTTGTGTGCTGGTTCTTGTAATTTCTGACCATGACACCCTAGAACACAATAAATAGATCAAGCATCTTAATTCTTGCTCTGGAAGGCAACTTCTGTCTGCAGTTTCTTGGTGACCCACCTGAAACACAAAGCCCAGAGAGAAATGCAGCTGCTGTATCAGTGATCTTGGGAGGCCTGGCATGGGCAGGGAGCCATCTCCCTGTTCTGTGACACACTGCAGGGGAGATGTAAGGGCCCCTCAGGCATAACAGCCCTGCTCTCCCTGTAGCACGCACCCAGTGCTGGCTCCTGCCTTTGAATTTCCAGCTTGAACATCTCCAAACATTGCAGCATTTCTAGTGTCCTTTAGCTGAACTCTGTCTTTCTTCTCGAGTGTTTACCCTGAAATGCATCACCAGGCAGCTGTCGTATCCCCATTCCTTTACTAGTCCCAACCAGCCGAGCATCCTCACGGTTTGCAGGTTGACTCCGCTCCCTCAGGATCGGCCTCACTGGGATCTTGAATTTAATGCTGCTTCTGCCTCCATCCCTAAATCCTTTCTGAGATCACTGCCTGCCAGGACCCCCCCCTGCTCCTGTGAAGTGTGACCTGTATCCTGCACTCCCTGCAGCCAGCTGTTAGAAACGACCTTGGCTGCCATGAGCCCTCGGTGCCAAGCACCGCCGCCCCATCTGTGGGACTGTGCGTTGTGTGGGGCTGGCAGGGCACGGGGCCACCTGCCGACAGCCAGTGCTGCTCCCTGTTCTCCGTGTCTGGCCTCCTGGGCTCCTCCAACCTAACTAGTTCAGGGGAACCCCAGGGGTCTGGGATCTCCAAAGTCACGCCAAGGTCCTGCTGTTTTCCCGGGAGCTGAGTTCAGTCGGACCAGTCCAGTCGCATTGTGGAGAGACTCACCTGCTGTGCCTGAAATTATAGCTGCTAAATGCTTAAACACAGCAGCATACGAAGGCCAAACCCAGAGATCAGAGGCTCTTCCCACTCCTTTGCTCACAGGTCTAGAAAGACACAGTCCATCTGCATAAGGTGTTCTAGACTCTTCCTGAAGTTTTTCTGGAGATAGCTGTGGCTCATCCTGGGAGGCTCAGTTCGGCAAGGCTGGAGGACACCTGCCCCAGAGCTGGCTGTCTTTGGGGTGGGCCTGGACCCGTCTCACACAGACACAGATGCACTTGGTATAAGAATATGTTTTTCCTGGTCCCTCTGCATACAGAGACAGATTCCGGTATAATTAGTTCCTGTTCCTCCAAGGGGTGCTGCACCAATCAAGCACTAATTGAAGGTTTCAGATCAGCTGCCTCTAGCCCAGAGATATGTCACCATTTCTTCTGCTGTCATTGCTACAACAACTCCAGATCTGATTGCCTCCAGATCTCCCTGCCTGGAGAGCTCTGCCCCACAGGGGCTGTGCAAATGTTCAGCTCTGAAGAGGAGCCCTGGGGGCATGGCACCTAAACACCTCTGCTGAGCCAGGGACAGAGATCAGCTCCGTGCCACTTCAACTCGGAGGGGCCGAAGGATGAGGAAAGCAGGGAAGCCACTGAATTTATGGGGTAGATTGCCTTCTGCAAGCTGAGCTGACTGCTCTCCCTGCTCTCGTCAGAGCTGACCCCAAGTTCAGGAACCAGAGTCACAAGGACTCTGTTCACCTGGGATGGGCATGGAGCTTGAAGAAATCTGAAGGGTCCTGGAAGTCACTTTTGGGGTTGGAAATCTCCAGATGGGGATCTCCAGATTGGAGTTGGACAAATGTGTCAGTTGGGGATGACACCAGAACCTCCGACAAGAAACTCCCCCTGTAGTCAGGGTACTTGGGCTCAGGTTTTGGGTCTCTGTGGGCTTGCTGTGTCTGACAAATGATGAATGAGCATCTGCAGGGCCCAGGGCAAGGCAAGTCCCATTGTCCCCAGACAGTGAGACAGAGCATCGACAGTCAGTGCAGGGGCCCTGCTGGTAGAAATACTGGCCAGATATACAACCCCAGAGCAGCACTGAGGGATGGTTCCACATTGTTTACCAGCTCTTACACCCTTCACCCCCTTCAGCAGTCCACCTTGGCTCCAGGAGGCTCTCCTTGTCAGGAGGCAGAGGCACAGGGGTGGGAGAGAGGGGAGTGAGCTGACTCAGCCCTGCTCTCCCACCAGATCCATGCCCAGAGCTGCCTCATGCCTGTAGGATCCTGCTGCATCCTAACTCCTTCCCCCCCTGCCTGCCTGTGGGTGGATCACCCCCACCTACACCTCCTCCTCCTGTCCTCTGGCACCTGCACGCCCTGGCCGTGATTCTCCAAGTGCCTGATCTGCACACTGTGTTCATGTGGATGCTGCTTCTTGTTCAAGAAAGAAAAAGCAGCACTTCTGGCCCTGACGCCTACGGCAGGGGCACAGTGGCAGCCGTGTGAGCCGGGGTCTCACTCCAGCTCTCCACACACGGTCAGCTGGCTGTGGCACCAGATAGGGCAGCCTGAGCCCGCAGCCCCGTGTGGAACGCTGCTGCGCCCAGCAGGCATGGCAGTGATGGAGAAAGGAGAGAGGCAGTGGCAGAAAGGGTGGGACCCCCCGAGCTAACACAGAGGCACTGTCCACAGTGCATCCTTGGGGGGGGTGCAGCAGCAAAGGGTCTCTGCCCCATGTGCTAGCCGTGTGTTCTGCAGAGGGGCACAGAGTTCCCCATGGCTTACCTGGCCATGTCCCCACCACCCGCATGCTGCAACCCAGTTCTGATCCTGACAGACACTGGTGCCCAGCCCCTGCTCCTGGGTAGGGCAAAGGCCTCAGCTCCAGAGCTGCCCCCCCATGGGCATGGTGTGGACGGGATGTGCGTGGGGAGGGTTCTGGAGAGGTGGGGGAACACCAGAAGGCTGAACTTGAACTACAGCAGCAGCGTGCACGGGTCTGCACTCCAGGGGCACGGGCACTGCCAGGACAAGGGGGTAGGGACCAGGAGTGCAGAGCAAAGCAGCTTAAAATGGGCTGGCAAGCAAAAAAAAGGACCGAGGGCAGAGGCGAGTTGTGGAGATGCTCACTCACACAGCTGAACGACCCAGACAGGCCAAGGGCCGGGGAGGGTCAGTCCTGAAGAGACACGGCCCTGAGAGCACCAGGGGAGCTCCCAGCACTGGGCCTGGGCTCCACTGGCTGCCGGGAGAGCGGGTCCGTGGGCACGGGCTGGCTCTGCCGAGGGGCAGCTGGAGGGGACCGTGCTGGGGCTGCTGGCACGGGGCGGCACGGGGCGATCCGGCCCTGGCAAGGCTGAGGGCAGGACGAGGGAGGGCTGTCCCCGGGCAGCTGCGCCAGCCCAGCGCCCGCTCCGCTGGGCAGGCCGCGGGCACGGCTGGGGACACCGCTGGAGCCACCGGGCCTCCC